>PVKC010006088.1:0-31583 GCA_004027635.1 Crocidura indochinensis | reverse complement strand
TTTTGGGTCACACACGGCAGTGCTCAGGGGTTATTCCTGGCTCCATGCTCAGATATTGCTCCTGGTAAGCACGGGGGACCATATGGGATGCTGGGATTCGAATCGATGACCTTCTGCGTGAAAGGCAAATGCCTTACCTCCATGCTATCTCTCTGGCCCTGATTTCTTTTTTAATATATTTATTTAAACATCTTGATTACAAACATGATTGTGTTTGGGTTTCAGTCATGTAAAGAACACCCCCCTTCACCAGTGCAACATTCCCATTACCAATGTCCCAAATCTCCCTCTTCCCCACCGCACCCTCGCCTAAAGGAAATATTCAATGAGGCACAAGTGTTGCTATAAGGGACATGTATTCATGGAAACGAAGATGGTCTTTGAGTTATTTGAGTATTTCAAATAACTTTAAGTTATTTAAGAATTTCAAATCTTTGAGGTTTTCAAATTGGAAAACTCTACTTGTCCCCAGTCCTTGAATATGCCCTCAGTTCTTGTTCATCCCTGTTCTTTAAGGCTTGAATATGGAATCACTACCTTGAGGACTCTTGGAGAATTTCCCTCCTTTCTTCAGCCAGTCATCTATAAATAATCTTAGAAATCAAAGCCATGCAACAAGTGACTTTGTGCAAAGGGAAGAAGAAGAAAGAAGAAAAACAAGAACAAGAAGAAGAAAAACAAGAAGAACAAGAAGAAAAACAGCAAGAAGAAGAAAAACAAGAAGAAGAACAAGAAGAAGAAGAAGAAGAAAAGAAGAAGAAGAAGAAGAAAAACAAAAACAAAAACAAGAAGATGAGGAAGAGGAGAATGAGGAGGAGGAGAAAAGAAGAAGCAGAAGGAGGAGCTAGAAGTGCGGTATATAAACTCCATATGCCAAAATGTATTTCACAGTCTATTTGCTTGATTAATAAAAGGAAAAAGAGTATTACACATATTTCCTTACAGATTGCAGAGAATTTACTTTATTTATTGCTTATAAATGAAGACATATAAAGAGCGAGGCAAAGTTAATAATGAAATATATTGGCATTGTTTTAATAATTTTTTTGTTTTTTTTGGGGGGGCACACCCAGTGATGCACAGGGGCTACTCCTGGCTATGCACTCAGAAATTGCTCCTGGCTTGGGACCATCTGCGATGCTGCGAATTCAACCTAGGTCCCTCCTGGGTCAGCTGCGTGCAAGACAATTGCCCTGTTGTTGGTCTATTGCTACAGTCCCATAATAAACATTTTTAACAAATTTCCCTGCTTCTCAATTTTATAACTTTTTTAAGTTTTTTTATCTAATCACAATAATTGCCCAAAATATGTCTTTCACCCGACCAACAAAAGAAATAAAAATATTACAAAAACTTTTTATTTTGTTTTATGAGTCACATAAACTATTCCCTGAACTATCCCCTGAGATGTTTGGGTAATAGGATTACCTGATGCTCTGCTATGCAAATTTTGGCCATCATGAAAAATATTTAAGATCCTATTGGTAGATTTGTAGCTAATTAAAATACTCAGTGAGGGAGTTTATAACTTCAAGATGTCTCGCTTTAAGCTAATGTCTGACTAAACCATCTCAGTATGGAACACGTCACTAAGTGTGAGAGGCATAATAATGACTTCCCAAAGATATCCACATCCAATCTTTGAACCTGTGACTATGTGACTTTATATAACCTAATGAACTTTGCAGATGGGACTAAATAATCAGATGGGGAGACTTCCTTGAATCATCCAGGTGGGCCTAATATAGTTACAAAGGCCCTAAAAGTAGGTCATAAAAAAGGAATCTTTGGAGAATATTTGAAGATGGTCATATTGATTTCAAAGGCTGAAAAGGGAACTGTGAACCTAAGGTTACAGAAAACCTCTAGAAACTGGAAATAAGCAAAGCAGAAAAACACATCTCTACTAGAACCTCCAAAAGCACACCACTCTGTTGATGTCTTTATTTTAGCCAACAACACTCAATCTGGTCTTCTGCCTGTTTCTGTTTTTTAGATCATACCCAGCATTTTCAGGGCTTACTCCTTTTTTTGTGCTCTGGGATTGCTCCTGCCAAGAATTAAGGATCATATGTGGTGCCAACAATTTAAATAACCCAACTTGGCTCCATGCAAAGCAAATACAGCACCAACTTTGTTATCTCTACAATCCACAATTTGGACTTTTAACTTCCAGTTATACATAATTATAAAATTGTATTTTGAGCTAAATTTGTGGTAATTTGTTACAATAGTAGTAGAAAACTTATTCATTAAGTCACGCATTATTTTCATCTCTTGCTTCTCCCTAGTGAAAATCTTGTTCTGTTAATTTGTCTGTTGATTATCTCTTTATTACTCTGTCACCCTGAGCATATAAGTCCTATATGCTAGGGATTTAAACTGTGAACCACTGAATAAATGAATTATTAATAATATTGTTGAAATTGTGTGATATAGTGACCACAGAGACCAGAAATAAGGTATTCATTGTAATGTGTTCTTAGGAATCTGCTTGGTCCAGGAATGTGGGCAACCTTGGAATGCAAAGAGTTATCAAAGGGCCCCTATTAGAAACCAGGAACTCTCAATCGAATTACACGAGTAACAATGTGGTGCTGATAACATCGAACAGTTAAAATACAAGCAGAATAGTAATATTTTGCAAATTCAAAAAAAGGCATATGGGCATAATATGGTGGTAAAAACTCAGAGCAATTATCTGAGAAGCTTATCACTTCTTTCCCTAGTTTGACCCGGAATAGTATTTTTTATTTCTCAACAGAAAAATAGAGACAACGTGGTCCATACAATAGATTTCTTTGATAATTAAATGATATAATATGATTAAGAACCTTTAATATGCACAAAAAGTACATTCAGTACAGTACCTCAAATAACTTAGTATCTGGCTCATTGTTTTCAACATTCAAGGCAATGTTTATGAAACAAGATGCTTTTCCAACTTTCCAGCAACAGGAGCCACTGGAGCTAAGCTATCTTATTTTGAAGAGCTCTGCTCCCCCACATCTCCCAATTCCTTTCTCCATTTCCAAATTTATAAATTCTGCTCAGTACTGGAATGTTTTGCCAAACCATTCTGTCAGCTAGGATTTCCCTTTGCCCACTTCCCTTCAAAGGATGAATCCAACCAGAAAAAGGATTTTGGGGTTAGTTAGGAGCCTCTCCAAAAGAAAACAAACAGACAAACAAATAAACCAACAACACAACAATCTTGTGGTTTGGGGCACACCAGATAAAACCAGAAATATAAGGAATCAGTTATGCTTTCTTTGTGGGTAAATGAGCTATATTTCTTAGGGTAATTTTGATTTCTAATGCCCATTTTAAAAATCATCCTGATTGTTCATTTACAACTATATCTTTTTCAGTAACTTTCCTTCTTTGTAAAGCTGACTGCAAGGGCAGCTGATTATACACAGCAATGGTCAAATTGTGAAGCTAAGCACTATGCCACATTTTCTGTTGATTGACACATAAATGTGCTTTGTCTTATTTTTCAACTATCTCTTCTGAATTTTTAGTAACTGGTGAGGTAAATAATTAAGAAAGAGCTAGTTCCTTGATTCTTTGAAAGCTAAATAGTGAGCTTTTATAATGTGGGTCAGAGGGCATCTTTTTTTCCCCCCAAATATTGGATTGCAATTCTTTTTCTAAAACCAAAGCTATGAAATTCAAAACAAAACAAAACAAAACAAAAAAAACCAAAGCTATGGAGTGGGGTGAGAGGTGGGGGGTGGTAGATTCTCATCTGTAATATCTGCATATGCTATTTTTATACACATATACATATATATGTTTGCTCTTTCAGATAATTCAACTTTCCATCTGAATCAAGAATCTCAGTAAATATGGCATCTCTTCCCCATTTATTTCTTCCCAGCAACCCAGAAATTCAGGATAGGGTTATTTTCCTTTTGGAGTCATAGAAAATGCAAGGAAGGGGGCCCATGGAGTTATGCTTGGCAGTATAGACACTGAATGAGCTTTTATGATTTATGATGGGCTGGAGCTGGGACTGCTGTTAACCACAGCATAGCTTCCCCTGATCACATACTAACTATCAAGTCTGCCTTACAGACTTGCCTGCTGAGACCCACATGGAACCTCAGTGGGCACAATAGGTGGGATTTAATGCCCAGGCTTTCAAAAGGCAACAGAAACCAACTTCAAATCTTGCAAAATAATTTATACTGTTTAACAGTGGGGATCCTCCCAAATCAAACATCTGAATGAATGTCAGCCTCTTTCATTTAGAAATATTAACCATTTAGCCAACTATGTGTGTGAAGGTTAAAATCTATTTCTAATTTGAAATGTTAAAACCAGTTTATTTCAATATGAATAAATATTTAGAAGATGATGAGGATCAAACCCAGGGCCTTATACATGCATTGCATGTGCCCTACCACTAATTACATTCCCAGCCTATCATAACTAGTAATGAAATGCCTTCTTTGGGTATATTTCTGTGCATCTGTATGTGATAAATACAGTAATGAATAATGAAGCCAAAAAGAAAAATATTTATAGACTCAATTCCATTATATGACATTTATTTAGCAATCCTGAAAAACTAGTTTAGATTAAGAACTGAGCTTCATCAAATGGAGAGTCCAGTACTGGTACTTTAATCAGGACAGGAACTTCTTTCCTTTTCTTGAAAGAATCTTAATAGTGCTCTAGGATTAGTACAATAGTTCTATTATAGACACTTTGGTACTTTCTAGTTGCTGCTCAGGTACCCTTCAAGCATTGCTCTAATCTGCATAACCCAAGATGGATTTCTACTCCTTCTCCATTCTCTCTTCTTGCACATACCATATCTGCCCAAAGGTTGTTTGTAAAAGATTAGCAACATTGTCACATCTAACCAGAAAATATAGGCATCATTATGGGCAAGGACAATCAATACCATGCTAAAAAAAAAAAATTCAGAACATGAAAGAAAAGTTAAAAAGTAAAAAACAAACAAACAAAAACCCCACAAAAAACAAAACACAACCCACTTGAGAAAACCAGTGTACTGTGACAAATTCAGTTTTATAGTTTTGAAATTGACATTAATGGAGGCTAAATAACCTACCTAAGATCCACTGGCTTTTCTTTACTATATTCCTTTTCTGCAGTGCTATGTGACAGTAAGTATTAACAATGCATACCTTCAGAGCTCTGGAATTCAAGAACTATAAATATTTGCAATAAGTTATGTATCCAGTATTTAATGGAAAACAGGGCTCCAATGAATTCAATTTAAATAAAAAATTTAAGAGTCTTAAAGTCTCCCTCTTAGTAAATTAAATGTTCTATAAAATGGAATTTCCACTATTGAAGGAGGCTAAAAAAAATCCAGTTAGGTGGCAAGGTAGTTAAGAAAGATTAGGAAGTGGGGCTTAAGAGATAACACAGCAGTAGGGTGTTTGCCTTTCATGCCACTGACCAAGAACTGACCTAGGTTCGAACTGCACCATTTCATATGGACCCCCAACCTTCTAGGAGCAATTTCTGAGCGCAGAGCCAGATAGATGTAACTTTTGAGTGCCTGCGGATGTGCCATAAACTGCCCCAAAAAAGAAAGAAAAAAAACGACTAGAACGAGTCTAGTCTAGGCATGACCCTCCTAAGTTTTTATTTGCTCTTCACAGCATTGGTCACTGATACAGTTACTCAACTCTGCTACTGTCATGTGAAGGCAACTGTAGATTAGACAGTACAAAAAGAAACATTATGGGCCCTGCAATTTGATTTCAGATGCTTTACACTTCATCAAAAATTTTATCATTCAGATTTTTTAACCATTAAAAATGCAAAAGTCATTTTGAGCTTTTAACAACACATATAAGAAAGATGGTGGACATATCCATACCATGATTCAACTCACCAATAAAAATAAAGTCTTGACACATGAAAAAATTTGGATGTCTTTGAAGAGTATCAATGCTGAGTGAAAAAAGTCAATTTCAAGGGTCACATACTCTATGATTCATTTCATTTATATATAGCATTCTCAAAATGACAAAATTACAGAGCTGGAAAACAGACTAGTGGTTTTGAGTTTAGGATGGTTATAGTCTAGGAACAGTTGTGACCATAAAGAGGTTACATGGGGAAAAACTTCATAATAATGAAACAGTTCTGTGTTGTGGTTGAGCAGGTAACTACATACACCTACAGCTGATAAAACCACACACATTGCTCCTATATCGTTTACCTGGCATTAATATTGAGCTGAAATATATCAAAATTCAGCTGAGTCAGTGGACTTTTTAGTTAATGTATGATCATTTCTAAGTAAAGGTTTAGTGGGAAACAAAACAAGCAGTAGGTTGTATTTGGTTCCTGGGTTGTAATTTGTCAACCACCGGACTAGGAAAAAATTGCCTTGCATATAATAAGAATAATATAACATGCATAAGTTCATAAGTTAAGCATGTCATGCAATTAGTAAAGAAGGAAACAACAAGAAACAAACTTTTGTTGTTGTTGTTGTTGTTGTTTATTTTTTTGGGCCACACTAGTGATGCTCAGGGGTTACTTCTGAATATGTGCTCAGAAATTGCTCCTGGCTTGGGGGACTATTTGGGATCTGGGGTTCGAACCACCGTCCTTTTGCATGCAAGGCAAATGCCCTACCTCCATGCTATCTCTCCAGCCTCAAAGCAAACTTTTATTTAAATTTTCTTCCTTTTAATTAAACACCATGGTTACAAAGTTGTTCATGATTTTCAATCTTGTAATGTACAGCACCCTTGAACATTTCCTACCACCAATGTCCCACTTTCCCTCCCATACTACCCCTCTGCCTGCCTCTTAAACAGACATTTAACTCCTTTTTCTCTCTTTCTCCCCCTCCTCTCTATTTCTTTCTTTTTTTGTTTTGTTTTTTGTGGCCACACCCATTTGATGCTCCAGGGTTACTCCTGGCTAAGTGCTCAGAAATTGCCCCTGGCTTGGGGGGGGGCATATGGGATGCCGGGGGATCAAACCGCAGTCCTTCCTTGGCTAGCGCTTGCAAGGCAGACACCTTACCTCTAGTGCCACCTCGCCGGCCCCTCTATTTCTTTCTTATCATTTTTTAGACACTGCTTTTCACTACTGTTAATAAGGGGGCACTGTGCATATGACCTTATCTTTGTTTAACACCCAGTTTTTGTCCAGACTGATCAGTTCTAACTATCATTGCCATCGTGGTCCCTTCTCTACTCTAACTGCACTGTTCCACTATTTGTGTCAAGCTTCCTACCACGGATTGGTCCTCCTGGCTCTTATCTCTATTGTCTCTGGATATTATTATCATACTATTGTTTAATTTTTTATAACCCATAAATGACTGAGATTATTCTATGTATATCTCTCTCTTCCTCATTTCACTCAGCATAATAGTCTCCATATCTATTCATGTATACACAAATTCAATGACTTCATGTTTCTTTACAGCTTTGTTGTATTCCATTGTGTAGATATAACAGTTTCTTTTTTCACTCATCTGTTATCTGGCACTTGGGTTGTTTCAGATTCTGACTATTATAAATAGTGATGCTATAAATATAGGAATGCAGAGCAATTTTCTGTACCATGTTTTGGGGTTCCTAGGGTATATCACGTGGAGTGCTATTGCTGGAAGAAATGGAAGCTCTATTTCTAGTTTTTTGAGGAATATCTATATTATTTTCCCAAAAAAAGGCAGGACTAGTTGGCATTCCCACCAGCATCGAAATGAAATTCCCTTTCTCTCTGCATCTAAGCCAGCACTGGTTGGTTGTTCTTGGTGTGTGTGCATTTTGTGTGTGTGTGTGTGTTTGTCTGTGTGTGTTGTATGCCAGTCTCTGTGATTTGAGAAGATAACCTCATTGTTGTTTTGATTTGCATCTCCCTAATGATCAGAGATGTGAAGCATTTCTTCTTATGCCTTTTGGCCACCTGTATTTCTTCTTTTGAATAAATTTTCATTTCTTCTCCCCAATTATAATTGGGTTTATATGGTTTTTTTTTTTACTGAGCTCTACCAGTGCTTTATATATTTTATATATTAACCCCTTTTCAGATGAGTGCTGGGTGAATAGTTTCTATTCCCATATAAGTCAGTTTTCTTTGAAATGCAAAAGCTTCTTAACTTAATGTAGTACCATTTATCTTTGCTTCCATTTGCTTGGCCAGTGATGTTTCCATTAAAATGCCTTTAGCTTCAATATCATGGAGTGTTCACCTATATTTTCCTCTATGTACCTTAAGGAATAAACATATGTTTTATCAACAAATGATATAAATAGTTCACAAAAATATAACAGACCAAAGGGCTAATTAAAGTAGTTAATAATCTTATAATACAATAAGAAACAACAAACATTTTCCCATAGTATAAAGACTTTTAAGATTAATGTCTCTGAATGATATTAACAGTTCTAGAGAAAAGAATAATCATATACTGTTGATTGATCAATAAATTGATAAATTACTTTTGAGAGGTAATTTGTTTAATTCTATGAAAAATTTGGCTCACCAAGATCTTAGATCAGAATTAGATCTCTGGATATACATACCTATTGGATGACAAAGATATGAATAGAAACATCTATTATTAGGCTGGATGGGAAATACAGTGGGTAAGGTACTTGCATATGGCCATCTGGAGTTCAGTCCCCAAACCACATCAGACACCTCAACCCTACCAGAAGTGATCACTGAGCACAGAGCCAGGAGTGACCCTGAGAAGAATCAGTTTGACTTTAAAACCAAACAAACAAAAGGAATATTTTCTTTTTTTTTTGTTTTGTTTTGTTTTGTTTTTTGTGTCACACCTGGCAGTGCTCAGGGGTTACTCCTGGCTCCATGCTCAGAAATTGCTCCTGGCAGGCACAGGGGACCACAAGGGGCACTGGGATTCGAACCGATGACCTTTTGCATGAAAGGCAACCGCCTTACCTCCATGCTATCTCCCGGGCCCCAAAAGGAATATTTTCTATACTTTAGTTACTTTATTGAGCAATAACTTATATACTTTAAAATATTAAAATTATATCATTTAAACTGTAAAAATCAACAATTTTACTAAATTTAACCATAAAACTATTCTTAAAACCCAATTTCTGAATATTTTCCTGAGCCATAAAAGATTCACCCCTGCCTATTTACTCCATTCCCTGTTTCCATATTCAGTCACTAATTGATTGTCATCCTCTAGAACTGCCTTTGCTGGATATTTATCAAAATAATGCACTTTTCTTTAATTGAGTCATACCCAATAGGCAATCTCATAAAGTTTCTTTTTCTAAGACTCTAGTACAAATTATGAATATAATTTAAAATATTTAAAATCATGCTTAAGTTTATCTCAAAAATAACAAAAATGCAGTCTCAATAAAAAAGGATTCTGATGGTTATTAAATAACATGGAGAAGAAATTAATATTAACACATTTGCATGTACTATATTTCTTTGGAATTTTGTAAGAAAAATCAATTGAACTCTGTCACAAAGTAACCGACCTGTAATGCCATACAGTTTTTATACTGTTCCCCATCCATAGGGGATTCCAAATTGGTCTATGTATTTTCAAAGCAGGAGGCATTGGTACTTTGACAGAGTTCTATTACAGTGACAGTGTTCTTATTATGCCAAATGTCTAATGTACAGCTAATGATTGTATTATACACAGAAAACTGTTATGCACTGATTACCAACTGCTGTTTATAATCTTTTGAATGCATTTTTCTGAAGCTGAAAAAATGATGAAGAAAGTCACAAGAGGGAGAAAATGGAAGAGAAAGTGATCCATAAACAATGGGGCTTCATATAACTCCATGTGGCTACATCAAGCCTCATAATGGCTGAGAATATCTGACAATTTTTGAAGCATGAAAGTCCCTAGGTTTAACAGCAATACAGCAAATATTAATCTCTAGTTTAATACATACAGGAGTATCAGGGTTATTGTAATACTTGATATCATGAGTCCTTCGCAAGTGCTGAGGCCACTGCATTCAAATTTTTAATCAATAGTCATTGTAATGAATCAGAAACCAATTTTACTGTGGCAAACTGTTTATGTAAATGTTCAGTTATTTTATATAATTTTATAATTATATTTTCAATTATAATTATATTTTTATTTATATATATTTAATATAATTATAATTATATTTTTCAATTATATTTTCAAATAATTAAAAAGTTCAGTAGAAGGATAATAAAAGGTGTTAACCCTCTGAGCAGAGTAGGTGTATTGATATCAACAAATGAGCCATAATGGCAGAAAAATAGAAAGCCTAGAGTGTTCCAAATGAGGACTAAGTCCTAAAACTCTGCTATCACCTTTCCAGGCAGCATTCAAAGTGAATCATTTCAGAAAAGTGAGATATCTTTAAGATTGAGTATATCTTCCCTATAGGGAACCAACAAATGCTGAGAAGAGTAAAGTCAACAACAGAGAAAAGTTTAAGAAACCAAAATTAACTGAACTCTTCACTCTTTGTGGTGAGTTTCCTGAGGTGAGCTGAGTGAAGAGTTCAGTTAGAGAAATAACTACATTTTTATCTGTCTTAATAATGAGAATGTATGAGGGAAATGGAGAGCCTGTCTGTAGTACAGGCGGGGGTTGGGTGGGGAGGAGGGAGATTTGGGACAATGGTGATGGGAACATTGCACTGGTGATGGGTGGTGTTCTTTACACGACTGAAACCCAAATATAATCATGTATGTAATAATCAAGGTGTTTAAATAAAATATTTGGGGGGGGGGTTTGCACCACACCCAGTGATGCTCAGGGGTTACTCCTGGCTATGCGCTCAGAAGTTGCTCCTGGCCTGAGGGACCATATAGGGCACGGGGGATCAAACCGCGGTCTGTCCAAGTCTAGCGCGGTAAGGCAGGCACCTTACCTCCAGCGCCACCGCCCGGCCTCTAAATAAAATATTTAAAAAAGAAAGAAACCAAAATTAGTTTACTGAAGCCAAGTTTGCAGGGAGGAAAATAAAAACATATGTCTCAAGTTGTAGTTAATAACTCTAAAAAGTTATTGTGAATTTATCTAAGAACAAGAAAGTTATTGAATGATTCTGAGTAAAGGAGTGGACTGATAACTTTGGAGTTTTGTTTATTTTATTATTATTATTATTTATTTATTTATTTTGGTTCTTATTATTTCACTTTGGTATCCAGGATCTATTCCTGACTCTATGTTGGGGATTGACTCCTCTAGTAGTGCTCAGGGATTTAACTGAGATTGCCTACATTCAAGCACGTTAGCCTCTGTTCCATATCTCCAAATTTGGGAGATTTTAACACTTACTTTGAGGGAAGGTAGAGAATGGTATGGACGACGAAAAAGCTACAGGCAAGAAAAGCTAGTTAATAAATTACTGAAATTATTGAATATATATCCATGCACTACAACTTTTGAAGTTATATATGAATTTTTTTTTTTTTTTTTGGTTTTTGGGCCACACCCGGTGATGCTCAGGGGTTACTCCTGGCTATTCGCTCAGAAGTTGCTCCTGGCAGGCACGGGGGACCATATGGGGAACCAGGGAATCGAACCGTGGTCCGTCCTAGGTTAGCTCAGGGAAGGCAGGCACCTTACCTCCAGCGCCACCGCCTGGCCCCCCTGAAGTTATATATGAAAGAAGAGATAATTTCCTGGCACAGTCTACACTATTAAATCCATAGTAGTTCTGAATTAATGCAGGAAGAAAAGGAAGGAAAAGAGTTCAGGATAAATCTCCTCTTTCCATTGTGGGCAAAATGATGGTGGAAAAAAAAAGATTAATATGAGGATCTAGTTGGAATGGACTCCAATTTGGAAATATACAACTACAAAACATTGGAATATAAATACATAAATAATTAATATTAATTTGAATCAGAGAGACAAGGAAAACAGGTAAATATCTGAGACTCAGACATTGAAGGGATAGAGTAGATGAGATGAGACTAAATTCTGGAAAACTGAGATCTAAGATATACAAATGTCAAAAAAAAATTTTCATTCTGGAACGCAACCCAATTATTCTGTCTATATCTAAAGCATGTTACCTAAGTAATAGAGAAAGTCACCAAGGTATATAGGTGAGAGTTCTCACTCAGAAAGCAGAGCGACTTAAATCTAAATTTGGCCATAAGTAAATTAGAAGATATTAGGCAAATGTCTTAGGTTCTTTACAACTTACTTTTGTAAACTTTGAGATAATATTATCACTTTAAAAGGTGAGGGAGATTAGATGCAAAACCAGATATAAGATAGTTCAGTAAAAAATTGAGTTATCTAATATGTAAATAGTAGAACTTACTATTGTGTTTAATAAATGGAAAAAAAGTTTCAGAACATTACATTACGTAGAAGAATTTTGATTTTAATACTTAACTTAAACTTAGTTACTGTTACATTTAAATTTTTTTATTCAGAAGGATCTATTTTAATTTAATTGAGCCTTCTAAATGACTCTTTTAAATAGTGGTTGTACAGATGGGGGTTGGTTGGCCAAATATCAAACTTTTTGTGGCAAGCAATGTCTATTTACATTCTATTTTAGAATAGCTCAGTTTGAATCAGAGAAAGACACAGGAACCACTTACAAAGCAACCTAAATTTATATTAAGATGTATTGGTATTAGGTTTAAAAATAATAAATTCTTCTTTAGAAAGAGTAAAATAGCATTTCAAGAGGAAAAGTGTGTAAAGTATAGCAATACTGTTTAGTCTATTTGGTAGAGGAAAGAGTGCATACAAAAAGAACATGATAAATATGCCAAGTTTATACAATATGTGCTCTGTGATAAATATTCTAAGCATGTACTTCAATAATTCTCTCATCAGAGAAGCCTTGTTACCCCCACCATCAGCAGATACTAATAATTAATCAACTGAAATGAATCTTTACAGAATAAACAAATCTGTTATACATGAATGATGATTATGTCTCTTTCAGTTGTGAAGGCTTTCATAACTTATTCATGCCAATGTTATGAAGGCTTTTCCCTTAGGAAAGAAAAAACGTTTTTGGTAAGACCTGTTTTTAGATGCTTTCTGATTATCAGTGGCATTTTAGCCATAACAGTGGATATAGGCTATTCTAGAAAATTTATAGAGATCCTGGGTGTTATTTCTTTCCATCCATAGGAGGGAAGACAGGAGGAAGAAAAACTGTGAGAGGAAGAAAAGAGAATTTCCTATTCTGTTTCACAGGCCTTTGAGTCTTTCTAGCAGAGAAAATGATACTTTTTTCTAACTCTCATGAAACTGGACATTGTAGGTCTTAATATCCAGAGAGGAAAAGATAGTTCTACTATATTTGTGTTGTTTTGGCTGCCTCAATCTTATTCACACAAATGTCATTTTCTGTGGCTAAAAACTACGGCAATAAAGTAGATTTTACAGACCGAAAAATGAGGCTTCAGGATGATCCCGTGGAAAACAAAGGTCCATGATTAAAATGTACGAATATATGTTCATATGTTCATGTTCATATGAAAGTAGATAATCATTCACAACTGGTGCCTTGTAGTTTTGTATCTCCTATGAACAGAGACCCTTGTACCAAATTGTCTTTTCATAATATTTGTATATTAAACAAATTTGGGAACTGTAGAAAAAGAACTTCATGCTTAATATCCTTTAAAAGGATTCCACTTTCCTCAGGACTCACTCTTGCAGTGCAAACTCAATACAGGAGGTATCACCTGGCCCTATTTGTGTCACGAGGTGGTGACTGGGGTTGAAACTACAAAGTTGATAATAAATTGTTCCTTGTCACTACTTCCAGTATCCTTGATACAGATTCACTTGAAGTTTAGTTTAAAATCTCAGATCCTGAAGCGGAAAAGATAGTACGGTGGTTAAGTTAAGGCACTTGCCTTGCATGTAGCAGCCTCTGGGTCTATCCCCAGCATCCAGAATAATGCCAAGAGTGATAATTATGTCCAGAACTAGGAAGAAGCATTGAGTACAGCCAGGTATGGCCCAAACCACTCCCTCAGAAAAAAAAAAAAACAAACAAACAACCCAGACTTACTACTAGTATTTTTTATAAAGGTAACACTAATTTATAAGAATCTTAATGTTTTTTGTTTTGCCTTATTTATCTATTTATTCATTTATTTATTTTATCTATTTTTGGTCATGACAGGGGTGCTCAGCACTTACTGCTGACGCTTGGCTCAGCTTTTATACCTGGTGGTGCTCCAGAGATCATATGTGGTGCTAAGCATAAAACTGGGCTTATTTGTTTATTTATTTTTTGGGGGGGGGCACACCCAGTGACACTCAGGGGTTACTCCTGGCTATGCGCTCAGAAATCGCTCTTGGCTTGGGGGACCATATGTGATGCCAGAGGATGGAACCTTGGTGCATTCTAGGTCAGCAGCGTGCAAGGCAGACACCCTACTGCTGCTCCACTGCTCTGGCCCCAAAATGAGGTTAAGAAAATCACCTTAGCCCCTTCTCTAGCTCTCCAGTCCCTTTTTGTATATTTTAGGGATACATTGTTCCCACACTGTACTCACCACCAACTTGCTGAACGAAATTCCTCTAATATTGTCTATTAAATCCTTTTGGTTTACTCCTCCTACCCTTTCTGTAACCTCAGTTCCTTGTTCAGTGTCTAAAGGTTTGTTTTCAATAGCTATTGTCTATTCCTTTACTTTGTTTCTTAATATGCCACAAATGAGGGAGATTATGTGGTAAATGCCTTTCTTTTTCTGACTAATTTTGCTTAGCATGACCCTCTCCATTTCCACTCATGTTATAGTAAAAAGCAAGATTTCATCTTTTCATATATCTGAGTACTATTCCAGTGTTCTTTATCCAATCATATGTCATTTGGTACTTGGATTGCTTGCAGATCTGGACTATTGTAAACAATTCTGTAATGAGTTTAAGTGCACATTTATCATTTCAAATTTTTGTGTTCTTTGGATAGCTACCTAAGAGTGGAATTTCTGAATCATGTGGTAGCTATATTTTTAACTTTTTAGAAATCTCCATACTATTTTTCACAGAGGCTAGTTCAATTTACATTCCCACTATGAAAGAACAAGAAGTTCTTTTTCTTTGCACTCTTTATAGGTTTCAGGAGCATATATAATATTTAAGTGAAGTTATTTTAATATTTAAAGTACCTAAACTATTTTAAAGACTGGGGAGAAAGTTCAAAAACTAGAACCTGTGCCTGGCATTTATGTGCTCCAGGTTGGATACCCAGACTTACAGGGTCCCCAAACACTGTAGGGTGTCCCTGGTGTCCCCAATACTATGGAAGAAGAACCTGGACCCATCAAACTGTAGAGTGACCCCTAATCACAGTTTAGAAAGTCTCCAAATTGTTCTTATGATTCAATTCTTCTGAAATAAAAAGTATATGATAGAGAGAATTGATTTGTAGAACAATAGAAAAAATCCTTTTGAAAGTGATGTGGAAAGCCATATAATACATTCTAAATCATTCATAGCGTAGAAAAGTAAAAAACATATATCTTATGACAAAAATATAATTGAAAACTAATTATTGTTTTCCTAAAGAGTCAGGCAAAAATATCATAGGAGAATGAGAACATAAAAATTCATTGATTCACATAAGTCCATTTAAAATAGGTATATGAAGATACTAATTTACTCTACAATCTCTGTAATCTTCCATTTTCTTTGGAATCAGGAACAATTTGATGGTAATTTATGATGGAAAATAGTAAGTGATGATACATAATCCTTCTTTAGAGGATGGCTGATCTATTAGTATATTCTTAAGGTATGATTATATAGCCTTTCATAATGATTTTCAGGGATAGTTACTAGCATGTTTATGATACATTCAGTGAGACAGAACAGCAGGTAAATTGTATTATCCTAATAATGCAATATACCATCTTTTTTTTTGTGTGTGTGTGTGTGTGTGGTTTTTGGGTCACACCCGGCAGTGCTCAGGGGTTACTCCTGGCTCCATGCTCAGAAATTGCTCCTGGCAGGCACTGGGGACCATATGGGGCACCGGGATTCGAACAGATGACCTTTTGCATGAAAGGCAAACACCCTACCTCCATGCTATCTCCCGGGCCCCGCAATATACGATCTTAACGCATATAACTCAATATAAAGAAAAGAACTAGAACTATTTCTTTAAATGTTAAAATATTTATAACTGGGGCCGGAGAGATAGCATGAAGGTAAGGCATTTGCCTTTCATTCAGAAGGTCATTGGCTAGAATCTGGGTATCCTGTGCCGGCCAGCAGCTTCAGTTTATTCGTGGTCGTGGAAAGGGTCTGCACCTGAAAAGGAAGTGGGTAGAAAAAAGGGGACCACCAAGGATTCTGATTATGGCTTGGATATATTTTTGAAATTCCATGACTTATATAGTTTTTACACAAGGGGGGGGAACAATGCAAACATCTGTCAAGCATATATTTGTCATCATTCAGTTCAAAAGGTTTGGCATGTGCCAGTTAATTTAATACAAGTTTCCTGAGGAACATCCTATTATCACACCAAATGCTCTAGGTCTGAGTTTCCTGAGCCAAAAGAGTGTGACCTTATGGTTCTTTTGATCTGCGCCAACTCATGGCCAGTTGGCACATACACATTTCAACTAAAGGACAGGCCTGTTAGGAAATGGCAGTTTACTACAAGATGGCTGTACTTATGCTAAGACTGTGAGGGAGAATCTGGCTCCCTACAGCATCCCATATGGTCCTCCAAGCCTGCCAGGAGCGATTTCTGAGCCTGGAGCCAGGAGTAACCCCTGAGCGCTCTCGGATGTGACCCAAACACCAAAATATAAAAATAAATTAAAAAATAAAAGATGTTAGAAAAAATATTTATAACTGAGTTAGGGTAATATGAACTATTTAATTTTTAATCTTCTGAATTATCAAAATCTTTATAATGTAATAAAATTTAAATTATTACAAATGCAAAAATATTTAAATCCAATTCTTTACTTTAAGAATAAAACAGGTATATTTCTATTGGACTACCTGATACAGAGGATAGTGTGCTATGAATGGATAGTATGAATGACAAATAATACAAATATAGTTTATTCAAAATAAACAAAAATGCTTACAGAACTCAATGGGTCACTTAGAAATGAACTCTTACTTGACTTATTCAGCAGAAATAAAGCTGAAGCATAAACATCCTTCTTTAAGATATATACTTGGAGAGAGGAAGACACTACTTGGTTTTAAAAAAAAACTGACCTACGCTAAGGTCTGGTGATATAAGTGTAAACAATGTAAATGAGTCCACCATTACCAGCTGTTATTTCTTATCTATGTGTTACCTGTGCATTCTGTAATTATATAAAACCGGATAATATACCTGGGAAGGGTATACTATATCTCAGTTACATTTGTGTTCTTGGCAGGCAGGACCTAGGAAGAGTAATTCAGAAAGTTTTACATCCTATTTAAAGCAGGTCACTAGTATTCCTGAAATAACAAGTTGATAGAAATATACTGCCTGGAAGTTACTCTTTTCACTTTGGTTCCTTTTCAGTTTTTGTGTTTAATTAAAAATGCAAAATACATTTATGAGTAGGGAATGTGGTTCAAGTCTTGGGATAAAAAATTTCTTTAGAGAAGCTGCTATTAGAAAATGTCCAGAAACTTCCTTTGCCCCACCCCAGAAGGACCTGAAAGTTCCAATCCGAACTTTTGAAAAATACAGTCAATGTGTTGTTATAAATGATCAAAACAGTTGGACGGAAATGTGTCTTCCATTCAGTCATAGTTTGTAGCAAACCCTCTAGCTGTTGGTGGATCAGTAAAATGCACTGAAGTACCAGAAGTACTCTGAGGACAAGGGTTTAAAAGTACTGAGCAAACAACCTGTCTACATCAGCATCAGGCTAGGAAATGTCAATAGTAAAATGACTCCAGGATAGATCAATTCCTCCATCACTAAATGTGGCAAAATTAAAAAATGTTTACAAGTAGATATAGTAATTTCCACTCCCAGATATTTATCTTAAGTATATGAAAACACTAACTTGAAAGATACTAACTGTACCTTATGCTCATAGCAGAATTGTTCACAATAATTCAAATAAGGACTCAATCTAAATGCTCATCAGTATATTACGAAGGAAGGGTATTTTTTGGACATAGATGAAAATATAAATATAAATGGATTTATATATATATATTGAAATACTACTCAGCTAGATGAAGTTGTACCTTTCAAGACAACATGGATAGAATTTGAGGTAATTATGCTGAGCACAAAAATTTTAGAAAGTAAATGGCAACTACTATATGGTTTTCACTTATATACAGGTTATAACCAAAGCAAATGAATTAAAAAACACAAGGCAAGTAAATCACAGACACTGTGAAAGGCACAATAGTGAAAAAAGAGGAATAGAGAATGGTAGAGAATGTCATTTTGATAGGTTGATGCCATGAGAACTTAGAGGTGGGTACAGTAAAGCTTACACTTTTTTTTTATTTTTGGTTTGTTTGGGCCACACTCTTTTGATGCTCAGGGGTTACTCCTGGCTAAGCTTCAGAAATTGCCCCTGGCTTGGGGGGATCATATGGGACGCTGGGTGATCGAAATGCAGTCCTTCCTTGGCTAGCACTTGCAAGGCAGACACCTTACCTCTAGCGTCACCTCGCCAGTTCCAAAGTTTATACTTTTATTTAGATTTGAAGTCATGTGAGTTAATTTGAAATTTGAAATGTGAAGCCACATAAATTTTAGTTTGAAATTTGGCATTTTTGTAAGCAAATGGTAAATCAGTAAAATGTGACTTTTAAAAATAGTCTAAAGGCTGGGAATATGACAGCATCAGGGCATTTGCGTGTGCGATACTCTGGGTTCCATCCACAGCACTGCAAAAATCAAACAAAATAGTCTATTAGCCACATAAAGATATACAAGAAACAGAGGCCAGAGCGATATAATACAGTGGATAAGTTGTTGGCCTTTCTGACCTGGATTTGATACCTGACATCTCAATTCCATATGGTCCTCTGATCACTGCTAGGAGTAATTCCTGAGCACAGAGCCAGAAGTAACCCCTGCTGAGTTACTGGGCGTGTCCCCAAACAAACAAAAATGTACAAAATCATATAAAGTTGATTTTAAGAAAATATTTTATTTATACCCCACTATGTTAAGAATATTGTCTTTTCAACGGGTTCTAAATTTAGAAGTATTTAATGGAATATTTTGTATTCTAAAATATGCATTTTGCATATTTGGTAACTGTTTGTTTGTTTGTTTGTTTTGGGCCATACCTGGTGGTGCTCAGGGGTTACTCCTGGTTGTCTGCTCAGAAATAGCTCCTGGCAGGCACGGGGGACCATATGGGACACTGGAATTTGAACCAACCACCTTTGGTCCTGGATCGGCTGCTTGCAAGGCAAATGTCACTGTGCTATCTCTCTGGGTCCCGCATATTTGATAATTTTTAGTTCAAACTAAGTGTATCTCATGTGCTTAGTAACCATATTGGACAGCATTGATCTTGAGAGATATTTTCTATTCACAAATTTTCTTCTACATCCTAATAGAGTGGAGCTTTTGCAAATATAAGTACATGGTCACTGGTGGCTTTTAGAACTGAATCTATTACCTAGGGGAATATAGATCAGGGATTGAGTATTGGACTATAATAGCTGAATTTATTAACTATCTATACTTAATCACGTCTGTAAAGAAAATAGCAAGTGAGAGTAACAACCTTTTGCTGCTCCGTCACAAGGACTAGGCAGTTAATTACCTGACGTATAATTCTTGACATTGTGAAGGACTGGCCCAATTTGAGGTTAGTTTCTATTTTAAAAGCAATTTGCAACTCAAGTACAGTACCCACCACTATCCTCGTTGCATACATGCTATCCCAATCTCTCAGAAGTCAATGATTCCTATTCTACTTCATATTAAAGGTTGGCTGGTTGATTAATTGCATCTGGCAAAATGTTAGTATTTGCTGTATTGATAAGAAATGGGGGGGGGGCTGATTTCATTGGTAAAGAAACTGAGTCCTGAAGAGAGAAGAGAGTGAGAAGTAAATTTGATTAGAGTAATCAGGCTGCCAAGTGACATAATTAGATTAAAATTGGAAGTCAACTTCCAGGGCCCTCAATTCTTTGTTTGATGTCTCAAGGCACTTACTCTTCAGTGTTGATAAAGCTCATGAATTAGGGGATTTGTCAGTTACAAGAGTTTACCCAGGTTCACAGACCATCCGCCTTCCCTAACTAATTCTAAACCCACTTTTCACCAATGCTGAGAAAACAAATGGACCAAAATTAAATAAAAAAAAAAAAAAAGAAATTCTCAAGAGAGCAGAAAGAGGATACAGAGATAGAAAATAATAGGTGATATGGGGCCAGAGAGATAGAACAGCAGTAGGGTGCTTGCCTTGCAAGCAGCCAATCCAGGATGGACGGTGGTTCAAATCCCAGCATACCATATAGGCCCCTGTGCCTGCCAGAAGCGTTTTCTGAGCTCAGAGTCAGGAGTAACCCCTGAGTACTACCAGGTGTGACCCTCCCCCCCCAAAAAAACCAAAACAAAAACAAAAACAAAAAGAAAAGAAGGTAGTCTCTTTGGGAAAGGAGATCAGGAATGGCCCATCAAAATGAAAAGTAGAAAAAGAGGACTTAGAGCAGAGTTGGTAGAGAGATTGCCATCAGAGGGAACAAGTACCACTGAGAAATTCTGCGAGGTTCTGCAAGATTAATGGGGCCACTGTCAGCTATGTCTTTTACCTTATTTCATTTTTTTTAATATGTGAAGTCTTACTGAGAAGAGCCAGATATTACTTTAAAACATCTTCCTTTCTATTTGGATAAATGGAGATTTTCATTTTAATTTAAAAAACTTTGATGTTTGGGGGCTGGAGATACAGTGTAGGTATCTTACAGTGTAGGTATTGTGTGTCTTACACACAATTCAGGTACCACAGTCCCCTGATCAACATCAGGAGTGATCCCTGGGGACAGAGTCAGGAGTAAACCTTGAACACAACCAGGTCTAACCCTTGAACAATTTTTTTAAACAGTTAATGATCTTTTTTGTTACCTATGACACAGATGAATGAGCTCTGCTGTTAACACACATTCTGGCATCTCTTTCTGGCAGATCTCTAATGGACACAGGCAGTAACAGCAGGAAGTAAGAGAAAGCACAGCACAGAGTGGTGGTTTTGAGGCAGCAACTGTGGACTGTCCAACTGATTGAGCATGGCCATGAGTGCTCTGCTCCAGTGTTTTCCAACCGGACACTGGAGCGAACATTAATAGATTGTTGTTAAATAATCAAGTGTTCACATTCTTTGTCTTATTAGATTTTCTATTTTCAGCTTCAAAAGTAGATTTTCCTGAGATTAGAAAAGTGGTTTAAAAAAAAAAGAAAAGTGGTTTAAGAGGTAAAGCACATTCTATGCATATGACCGGCCCTAATATCACATAGCTGCTCAAGCACCACCTGACTGGATACCACATACTCGATCACTTCCTGGTGTTCCCTACCTTCCAAAAAAAGAGTAGACTTTGCCATTCTCAAGTTATCCATTTCCCTTCTTTCCCCCATCCCCTCAACATTTCCCTGTGTAAGAGAAAACTAGAAACTCTAATAGAAGAATACAGAGTAAGAGACCAGAAAAAGGCGAAAGAACTCTCAGTAGATAGCTGCTCCAACATGCTTCAATGTTTATGACATAATTTTGTATATAAATGACTTAAATACATTTGAATAAATATTAGAGCAACTTTGAAAAATCTATTTTTAGTTCCTGTTTTATAGTGCATAACTGAGGCTCAAAGAGAATATGGATTGACCTGAGTTTGCACAGCTCTAAGTGGCAGAGCTGGGACTCAAATGAAGGGCTACGTGAGCTTTAATTCACTGGCTTGCTGAAGTTACTTAGAATAATAATAAGTTGAACTGATGAGAAAATAATGAGTCAATAGTAAAATGTATATGTCCCAACCAGTTATGCTTCCCTCATCTCCATCTTTGATTAGCAGGAAAGACTACAATAAACAATTAGAATCTAAATAGAGTTTTGTCATTGCTATTTGTTTCTTATAAAAGCACCTGACTTCTTAAGTCAGTTTTGTTTGGTATGTTTGTTCAACTGAGCATCTAATTTCTTCAAAAAAGGGTAGACTACTTGGGAGGCAGTCTAGGGGTTAAGGAGTCTGTTGGGTAACCAGCCCACACTGGTTCAATCCCTGGCATGATGCCATGATTATATGCCAGGAGTAAACCTTGAACACAGAGCTTGACTAAGCCCTGAGCCTGCTTAGTATAAACTACAAAACAATAGCAACAACAAGTAACGCTAAAAATAATAAAGGGTTTCAGGTCTTTTTTTTTTCCTCTGGGGAGGACTTTTTGGTTTTGGCCTTACTTCTGATTCTGTGTTTCGAGAATGAACCAGGAGCTGGCTGCCTGCAAGGGAAGAGCACTATCCACTGTATTATCTCTATAGTCCCATTTTAGGAATTCTTGCAAAAGAAAAGGCAACAGTAGCAAAAATGTTCCAGGCTATGAGCAAGCAGGGAGCTCACAATAGTCACTACTGGCAGGTTTTTGCTGTTGAGACACTGCCTGCTGCTGTGGCGCCTGCCTGCTCTCCTGAGTGCACTGAGGAGCCAGGGCAGTTTCTTTTCATTTGCCAGTGCTTTGAGTGGCATGGCTGGACCCAAAGGAGCTCATTCATATTTATAAACATAGACATAACCATTTATAATCATGGTATAAGACCCTAGAGAATTCAGTTTCTGGGTCATAGAAATTGGGTTTAAAGTCTTTGAAGACTTTTATGAAATTCCCCTGAGCAGTCAATCAGCTTTGCTTTCCTGAGTCATTTGAGGCCACGGTTAGAAGTGCCAAATATTGTACTCTAAGAACTGTTATTTCTCTAGGATTTGCTGCAACAGTGATATTTTCAGAACAAGGTGTATTATGCAGAACAATGGCTCCCCAAATATATTCATGTCCCAATTCTCAGAACCTGTGACTATATTGACTACACCATGAATGTGAGATGGAAAGAGAATTAAAATGGAATTGTTACAAGCTCACTTAAATCACCCTCCAAAATTCATATGATGAAACATGAACACCCTAGTCTGTCCAAAGCAACTATATTTTAGAGTGCAATCTTTAAGGAGATAATTAACTTAAAGTGAGGTCACTGGGGGTGCTCCCTTATTCAAATGCGACCAATGTCTTTATAAGATGAAGGTACTCAATTTCACATATAGGAAGTTTTGGAAGATGCATGCAGAGGACCACTGTCTACAAACTACAGAAGAAATTAACCTTGTGGTCACCCTGAATTTCTAGAATTCTGAGAAAATAAAGTTCTGTTGTTTCAGACACTTGATCAATTACACTTTAATATGGTTGCCCCCCAAAATAGAGTTTTAGCATTAGAAAGCTATCATGGGACCTTGTGGTCTTGAGGGACCTCAGAATGATCACAATTGTTCTTAAATGTAGAGGATAGAGGCAAAAGAAGAGATCAATGTAATGCAACCTGAGAAGCATTGACCCTGCTATTTCTGGCTTTGTAAAGCCATGAGTCAAGGGACACATGACTTCTAGAAGATAACAGGGGGATAGAAACTGATCTCCTACACTTCTAGAAAGGCACAGAACTCTACTGATTTTTTGATACCACTTCAGACATTCGAACTCTAAGATAATAATTTATATGACTTTTAACATAAATTGTGAGTGGTGATTTGACACTGCAGCGAACAGAAAATTTAATGCAAAAGAATCCCATGCCTGTTCTATGAAACACAGCAGGCATTCAGAAATGAGACTTGCTTCTGCATTGTCTGGACAGTATTCATGTTATTACATGTTTTCTAAACTCTCCCTACTATTCTTGCCAATATTGTGTAAGAAATTAGGAATATTTTCTTGTGAGCTGATGACTCAGATGACTGAGAACAACAAATATACCTTCACTTAGGAAATTCTGAATAAAATCAGAAAACAGGAAATTCCACTCTAAAACTGAGGATAAAGAAAGAAAAAACATTCATAAATATGGTATATATAACATACATATATATATACCATATATAACATACATGTATATACCATATATACCATATATATGTATATACCATATATATATATATATATATATATACACACCATATATATAGCCACAATCAGGAGGATGAGCCTCATTCCAAGCACTACTAGACCAAGCACGTTTTGTGTCATGGTAAAGTTAAGCACAACAGGAAAAATGGTTAGCACTAGAAATTAGGGCTATGATGGCAGAGACAGCAATGTCTAAATAATTAGTTATTTTATCCATGGAGCAATCAAGATGAGATCCAGGAAGGCCAATCCATGGTAGGAAGCTTGCCAGAAAGAGTAGAGGAGTATAGTTAGGGCAGAGAAGGGACCACAAAAACAATGACAGTTGGAAATTATCACTCTGGGTAAGAACTGGGTGCTGAAAGGAGATAAGACAATATGCATGATATCCCTTCATTATTTGTCATTGATTTGGGTATATAGCCAATGACCAGGAAATATGATGAATTATTATATAAAGGCATCATTGTGATATATTTTCATCTGTGGGCCTGGTTATTGCTATTGTGGCCCTACTTCTATTTATAGTAAACTCAATGCTTATGCCATATTTGGCTAAACTGAGGGTACACCTGCATTTTCCTGAGTGGGAACAGATGTTCATAATCTTGTGTGTATCTGCTCTGTGTATAGGAAAGGACTTGTTCTTGGAACCAATTATCTTAAAACTAACTTACTTTTAGCCTGTTTTCAGGGGAGCCTTATCATGCTTGATTTTATAAACTGTAGGATTACAGAAACAAACAATAGCATGTTAATACTCAGTCACTACGTCAGAACCTGGGAGTTTAGATGTTTTTATTTATATGCTATTTCATTTGAATATGTTATATACTACATTTGCTCTATCATACTAGTTCATTTCTTCCCCTGGCATTAAGGTGAAAATTTAAATTTATCTTTTTCTTTTTTAAAAATGTAGTTCATGCAAAGAAACATAATTGTTTTTTTTCCAAGAATTGCTCATAGATTAGCCATCTAAACTGGGGGTTATACCGGTGGTTGGAGTGGTGCCTTTTGTTTGCATACTTGTTTATAATGAACCTAAAGTAAAATCAGATATTCAAGAGCATGGCCAAAGACTATCTCTAAGAGCTGCTCCAGGAAAGGAGAAAGATTGGGGTAGGTGCTGCTGCTCACTTTTCTGAAGTTCCAGGATTTGGGCACATGCTCAGGTTGTGTGTTTGGCTGACCCATGAGTTTTCCTCATGATTTAGGTTGGCTTTGTTCCTAGCCGCCCGCCTGGCATCTGGTGCTAAGACAGGTGGTTTTGATGCCTATATTAATTTCCTTGGACTGCCTAAATAAAAGATGAAATACTGGATGGCTTCAAACTACATTTATTTATTGATTCAGAGGCTAGAAGTTGCAAATCAAGGTGTCATTCAGACTATGTTCCCTCTGAGAATGAGTAGAATTCTTGCTTGTTTCTTCTTCACATCTGCTAAGAGCTGTTGACCTTTGCCTTATAGCCTGGTCACTTTAATCTCTGTCATTCATTACAGGCTTTCTCTTGGTATGCAGCGTGTTTTCTGATAAGGGTGACAGTCATAGTGGTTTAAGGGTCTACAAAACTCCAGGATAATCAACTCTTAACTCGTTACATCTTAGGGTTTTAAATAAGTCACTTTTGAGGTAATGGAGATTAAGCTTCTGAGGGACACAGTCAAGCAGAAGAGGCAGAATTCAGTTAGAATTCAGCAATAGAGCCTTTTAAATGATAGGGGGAGTGTGACCTGGGGACAGAGAGAAGAAGCAGTAAAACATAAGTCACTTATCAAGAGGGGACTATTAGGACAGAACCATGAGATAGAAGGCAAAAAATGTAGATTCCTAGCCAATTTATACTTTCTCTTCTTTTTTTTTTTTTTTTTTTTTTTTTTTTTTTTGGTTTTTGGGTCACACCCGGCAGTGCTCAGGGGTTACTCCTGGCTCCATGCTCAGAAATTGCTCCTGGCAGGCACGGGGGACCATATGGGGCACCGGGATTCGAACCGATGACCTTTTGCACGAAAGGCAAACTCCTTACCTCCATGCTATCTCCCGGGCCCCAATACTTTCTCTTCTCAGATCACACAAATATTGCTTCCCCATTAAATGGATGGAAGCCATAAAGCAATAGTTTAACTTTTTTTGAATATTTCATATTGGAGGAATTCTAAAATGAAGAAGTTTATTTTATTAATGGAGTCTAACATCTGATATAAATTGAAATATATGTTTATTCACATGTAGTTATACTTGTTTAGTTGGGAAGCTAATGATATGCCCTTTGAAAATTATTTTGATGGCAGAAATTTTGCACGAGTGAGGCTAAAGGTTAGAGAGATATTGGGGACGAAAGTGATAGTACAGCAAGTAGATCACTTACCTTGTATCATTGGACTCAGTAGCTTTTTTGACTCATCTTTGACATCATCACCTTCAGGAGGCTTTCCCAGTTCTCATAATAACTGTTTTCATAATACCTTGGTAACATTTTGCTCCTATAACACCTTATATCCAGATCTACTATCTAGGCCTGTCTTTCCTCCAGTCTTCAACGCCTTTAAAGGCTGGGAGAACGCCTAAGCAGTGTGGGGGCTCCTAATATCTTGAGCCTGGCATATAGTAGGCAATCAATGTTGACTGACTAAAATGACTGTAATGTGAGCCCACTGCTATACATATACAATTCATAAGTCCTCTGACATCTCTTCCCTTGATGCAATGCAATTATTCTAAATTTTGATGACAGAGACAAAAGAATTAAATTCTGAAGAGAAATAAGATCTCTGGAGGCCATATACTAGGTTTTTGATTCACATGTTGCCTTGTGACCCTTTTGATGTCAAATACGTTGGACTGAAATGAAGTAACCTCACTAATAACTAAATAAATACTACGGTAAGTAACTCACTAAACACTAAATAAATGTACTGCACTAAATACACCTGTTTGGCATTTTGAAAGTACCAGAATTGACCTTACAGTAGACCTCAATGACATTACTTTGCAATCTCTCCTTGGCTAGTCAATGCTTTCAGATCAAAGTCTTTTGGGACCCATGCTAGTACGACAGTGCAGAGTGAATCTCTCTGAAAAGAACTCCGGAAGAGAGGACCTTTCTGCCAATCCCCTGAACCTCATAAAGTTTCCCTCTAGCCCACAAGCTCTGTACCCTTCCTAACGGTGTCACAGGCCTGGTAAATGACGGGCTCCCCCTCGCCGTTCCCTGCCAGGCCACCTGCCCTCTGGAGATGGGCTGGCAGGCAACTCAACACACCTCGCCGCAGAGGTCACCGGGACTGGCCAGCACGGCCGGGGTCACGTGCCGTCCGCTGCCCACCGCCCCCTGGACCGGAGCCCGCCCCGGCCGCAGGGCAGAGGCCATCTGGCCGGGGAGCGCTCGGGCGGCCTGGCCCGCCCCAGCCAATGGGCTGGCGGCTCCCGCATGACCCGCGCTGGCGGGAGGGCGTGGGGAGGGTGCAGGCCGGCGGGTGCGCACGCTGTCGGGCAGTCTCGCCGCCACCGCCGCCGCCCGCCCGGGACCGCCGGGGACTGAATCGTGCAAGTTTCCAATCGGCGCTGGGGAGCCAGGGAGTGGGTCCGGCAGTCGCCTGCACCGGGGCGAACATGGCGGTCTCCAAGGTAAGTAAGTGTCAGACCGGTGCCCGGCGGGCTCGGGGCAACCATGCTTGCTTGCTTGCTTGGTGCCAGGGATAGAGCACCGAGAGTGAGCCCAGCATCCGAGCAGCCTGCCCACCTGGCCGCTGCGGGAGAAGTGATATCGCCCCAGCGGAGCTCCAGGGACCGGGACCGAGGCCAAAGCGTGCCCAGGAACTTTGCAGGCTGCGATTCCTACACTTGTATCTGGGAGAGGAGTCGGGCATGCTCGGCACCTGGTGGGCAGAACTAAGTCGGGGAGGAGGAGTGGGCGCTGCAGAGGCCCAGAGCGCCTGGTGAGAGCGGGCCAGAGTTCAGAACCCCTCTTGGCCCTCTTAGCACGCTCCAGTCCTGACCCCAGTACTTGTTCACTAAGGGCTTCTTGGGGCCCCAGCCCGGGCTGCAGCCTGGTTTGCTAAGTTTCAGACTCCGCCCTCCCGCGGGTGGGGAAGTCACCTTGACTTCCGTTTTGGAAACTGCTTAGGAGAATTGGCCTCTCCTGTTGTGGGTTACTATACCAGGGACACCCCCACCCCCAAGCCCTCCGCCTCTGCCTTTTCCATCCTTTCCCGTCTCCCTCTCTCTCTCCATCTGACAACACTTAAAGTCACGGCCTCTGAGCCTTTGAGAGGCTTCTTTTTAGAAATGACAAAACAGATTGTCTTGGGAGCCTGTAACTCCTGTGAAGTTCTACTTAAAAGGAATTCTGTGTAATGTGAATCATTCACTAACGTAAAGGAAAGGCAACTCCGACAGCTTAACCTTTCCTCTTTCACCATTTCTGGAAACCTGGACACTATTTCAGTCTCTTTGGACTTCATTTCAACTTTCCTGGCAAAATATCATCTTGAGTCCCAATCACTTGACTCATTGGAATTTATTGCTTTTAATTTTAAGTTCACGAAAGCAACCCTTTAATCAAGCCTATATAGCTTCGTAGCTCATTTTAAGTGCAGTTAACTTAAATATACCCAACATTTCAAACATTTGTCCTTAATCAAAACTCTGTGATAACCCTCAAGAGGAAAACATGGCCAACACATCATATTCCTATTTATTCAAGCAAACTAATCACATTTGCAATGGAAATTGTAAGCAGACAAATATATTTAAATATGCTTTATGACTTAAGTTTTCTAGCTCCTCAAATCTTCAGGCTTTTTCATGTTATTAGACTGTGTGGCCTAACTGACCTTTCTTTCTGTAATTACTCTGATTTGTGTGCTCACTCCTGAGCACTGCTCAGTGTGTGTGTGTAAAAACGTGAGCACACGTACAGTCATGTGCATATAACTAAAAGTTAAACAATATATTAAGATTTTCTATCTTTAAGGCAGAGATATCTACCTTCACTTTTCGGTGGATTTCCCGAAGACATTGGTATTTGTCTTTGGAAACCAAAGCCATTTCATTTCAAACCCATAACCTTTGGCTTTTTTTGGTATTAAATTTGCATGCAATCAGAATATAAGGTATGTATGAATTAGTTACCTCAAGGTGACTTCTTCCAGGACATAGGTGGAAGTTGATACTCTAACTCTATTGACGGTTTTTATATCTGCAGAGGTACTTGATCATTTTTCTTAATTCGAAGATAAAATAATTGAGGTTCTAAATTGAGGGAAATGCATGTGATTGGAGTATAAAACAAGATATGATAAATTAGTATGAAGTAAGTGACATGGATATAGGTTTAATCTTCTGGTGGCATTTTTTAAAAATGTCATAATCTATGTATAATGTTAGTTAAATTTTAGCCAAGTATTAAGGCTCAGGTAAAATAAACCGTATCATATTTACTCTTTGGGGGTTTGTGTTTTTTTGTTTAATTGTTCTTTCCAGGATTTCTGATGTTTCTTGTTCTACTTACATATGATTTATTATCCGACACACTTACTGGAATCAAACCAGAAGATCAGAAATAAAAGGGAAACTAAGAAATAAATAAAATAAATATAAGGGAAATCAGGACTAAAGTTAGTGGAAAATACAAATTTATGTGCTAGAGGTGACTGGGCTTTCTACTAACTCAAGCATAAAGGTTATGACTGTGAGAAGTGTTATATGTTATATGTTATCAAGAGATCTTCTCGTACTGCTAATGACAGTTTCTGCCCATTATGTTCTGTGAGCAAATTGGATTTGAAACTGCTTTATGAATACATATATAGTATATGTAAATATAGTACACACAAACATATTTATCTGTAGTTCTAAAATGACATTGCTTATTGTGTCCTTCATTGTAGCTTGAAGGCCTTGTAGTTAATGCTTCCAAATAAGCTGAACTTATTCTTAGAGTATCCCTCTTTACTTACCTTTGTACATCGTATTTGTAGAGTGATGACTGACTGGTAGTCAGTATTGGAAAGCTTGAATTAAACATCAAGTGGGATTGAATACAGAGCATAATTAAACAGCCTTGTCTGGGATTAAGATTGATAAACCTCTTTAAGACAGAAGCAGCCATAGTAGGATTGAAGCCTACCTAAACAAGTATGTGAAGAAATTGGACCAGGAATTTGTGATTCAACCATTGTAAATTAAATTCTAACAGTTGTTGGTGACTTCCAACAAATCTTATTTTTAAGTTGTTTAACTGTTTAAGTAGAGTTGATATTTTTAGGATGCATTTAGCCTATACCAGTAATTTTTCCCCTTTCATTTAAGCACCATAATTACAAAGTTGTTCATAACTGAGCTTTGGTCTTGTAGCATACACCACTCTTTACCTGTGAAAATTTCTCACTATTAGCACTCCCAGTTCCCCTCTCCACTTATCCTCCTGCCTGCCTCTAGGGCAGACATTTAACTCCTCTCTTTCTCACTCCCTCTTTCTCTACTTCTCTCTTCTTTTATTTTCCTTGTAGACACTGGCTTTGCACTATTGTTAATGAAGCAGTATCATGCACATCACTTTATCTCTGTTCAACATATAGTTTATTGTTCAGAGTGGTCAGTCCCAACTATCATAGTCACAGTGGTCCCTTCTTTATCCTAACTGCACAGCTCCACAACAAGTGGCAAGAATCTTACCATGGACTAGTCCTCCTGGACTTCATCTTCTATTGTCTCTGGGTATTATTACCATTTTGTGTGTGTGTGTGTGTTTTTTGTGTGTGGTTTTTGTGTGTGTGTGTGGTTTTTTGTGTGTGGTTTTTGGGTCACACCTGGCAGTGCTCAGGGGTTATTCCTGGCTCCATGCTCAGACATTGCTCCTAGCAGGCATGGGGGACCATATGGGGCACCGGGATTCGAACCGATGACCTTTTTGCATGAAAGGTAAATGCCTTACCTCCATGCTATCTCCCGGGCCCCCCAAACTATCTTTTATTTTTTTATAATCCATAAATGAGTGAGATTATTTTATGTCTGTCCCTTTCCCTCTGACTCATTTTACTCAGCATAATATTCTCTTTTTCTATATTTATAATCCATAAATGAGTGAGATTATTTTATGTCTGTCCCTTTCCCTCTGACTCATTTTACTCAGCATAATATTCTCTTTTTCTATCTATGTATAAGCAAATTTCATGGCTTCATTTTTCCTAACAGCTTTGTTGTATTCCATTGTGTAGATATACCATAGTTTTTTTTAGCTAGATGTTCTTGGGCACTTGGGTTATTTCCAGATTCTGGCTATTGTAAATAGTGTTACGATGAACATAGGAATGCAGAAGGCTTTTCGGTATTGTGTTTCTGTGTTCCTAGGGTATATTTTTGTGAGTGTTATTGTTGGATCATATTGAAGTTCATTTTCTATCCTTTTTAAGAAATTTTCATATTGTTTTCCCAAAAGGCTGGATTACTTGGCATTCGACCATCAGTGAATGAGAGTCTTTCTGCATTCATGCCATGGTTATTCTT
>PVKC010006087.1:0-31792 GCA_004027635.1 Crocidura indochinensis | reverse complement strand
GTTCTGCTCTCAGAAATCACTCCTGGCAGACTCAGGGGACTACCTGGGATGCCTGGGATCAAACCTGGGTTAGCAGTGTACAAGGCAAATGCCTTACCCGCTGTGCTATCGCTCTGGACCCCACCTGGGTTATTTTTAAAAGTAGCTTTATTTTTAAAAGTAGCTTTATTTATTGTGTTTGGGACCACACAAAAGTATGGTGTGTGTTTCTGTACCTGAAATGAATACATCAGTGACTGTTACCACAATTAAGAAAATAAGCATCTTCTTACAAAATGTGACTAAGTTTCTTAAAAATTTCCAAAAAGGACCTACAGGAGAGTAAAAGAGCATGTACAAAACCTGTAGCTATACCCATGACAGTATACTTCAAGGGAGGAGAAACCCTTTATCTCTTAGGCCAAGGGAATTCCCATTCTAATCTTTCCAATATTTACTGTGTCTATGCAAAAAAAAAAAAGTAGCACAAGTTAATATTTTTGTAATTGTTGTTGTTGTTGCTTGTTTTTTTTGTTTTGTTTTGTGTTGTTTCGTTTTTGTGCTTTGTTTTGTTTTTATTTCAGGACCGTGGTTATTGTTTGGCTGTTGTCTTCATTGCTGTGGTGCTTTTTGGGTATTTTTTGTTTGATTTCTTTTTTGTATTGTTATGTTTTTTTTTCTCTTTTCTTTTCTTAAATTGATATTTACAGCCTCTAGATCCTTCTTCTGGTTTTGCTTTTTTTGATTTCCCCCGCCCTTTTTTCTTTTTCTTTTTCTTTTCTTTTTTCTTTCCTTCAAACAGAACCACATAACTTGAACCATGTTGTTCTGCCTCACAAATTGAGGGGGAAATAACAGAGGACACAAAGATCAAACAGTCGAATGAACATTGAAATAAAAAATTATCAGACTTAAACATCAAATCCAAAGTAAACAACAAAAGAATTGACACCCAATCTACAACATGCTAGACACAGAGGGGACCACTTATCCTAGCAGCCCAAGGGGCCAAAGGAAGAGGATATGGGATGCATGCTGGGAACAGAGGTAAAGAGAAGACAAATTGGTGGTGGAAAGGTCCCTGATTCAATGTCACTATGTACCTAAAATATTACTGTGAAAGATTTGTAATCCAAAAAAAAATTAAATAATCAGGCAAAGAAAAAATTCCATGCTTCTCTTTGTCTGATCTATAGGAAATCACCAATCTTTCTTTATCATGAGATAAATTTATATTCCTCAAAATTTCACATGAATAGAATCTTTCATTATTTAGTCTATTTATTGGGTGAGTCTGGTTTTTATGTTTCTGAAAGTATTTTTTATATTTATTCATTTTTCATTCATTAATTCTCTGTTCCTTTTATTGTTAGGAATATTCCTTTATTTGTATATACTGTACTTCTTTGATCCATTCATTGGTCATTCTATTTATTAATAAATAAAAAATGAAATTTGTTCTTAGGAAAGAGGACAACTATTTTCTAAGTAGCTACCCATTTTTCATTGACCCATTAGTATTTAAGATTTCCAGTTGATTCAGATCATCGACACACATACCATAGTCAGTCTTTTTTTAGACTATACTAAATATAGCATGGGTTTTATTTGCATTTTCCTAGTAGTTAACTATGTGTTCTGGCTGGTGACTTTTATTTTTCTCATATAGTGTTTGTTCAGATATTTGCCCATTTTTAAGAAATGATGTGCTTGTTTATATTTCCGAGTTTTGAGATTTCTATACATAGTTAGGATACAAGTCTGTTTCCTGATAGTACAGATATTTTATATAATAATAAATATTTTATATATATTTATTATATATTTTGATTATATTTATAAATATTTATATAATATTAATGTTTTATCCAAATGTCTTTTATAAAGTTTAAATTTTGATACTTTTTAAATTGTGCTTTTGTTACTTAACCCAGAATAAAAATTTTCCCTCAATTGTTTACTTAAATTTTGAATTAACTTTTATATATGGCTTCTTTATTGGTCCAGACTCACTGAAAATTTATTCTCTGTGACATAGTTGCCCTTGGACAATATTGCCTTTGTCAATAGTCAATTCATCCTTTTTAAATTTTTTTATATATTTTTTTGGATGTTGGACCACAGGGGTTACTCCTGGCTATGCGCTCAGAAATTGTTCTTGTCTTGGGGGACCATATGGGATACTGGGGAATCGAACCACAGTTCTTCCTAGGCTAGCACTGGCAAGGCAGATGACTTACCTCTTGCACCACTGCTCCGGCCCTCAATTCATCCTTTTTATGTTTGTTTTTGTTTTTACTTTTTAATTATATTATAATAAATCTTAAACTAGTATTCCTTCTTCAACTTTGTTTTTTGTTTTACAAAATTACTTTGTTTATTTTTTGTCCTTTGCATATTCGAAGTTGTGTCTGTATATTTTGCTTCTCACCATGAATTTAGGAGGAACTTGACAATTTACACACAAACAAAACTATACGAACTTTGACTAATATCATTTCAAACACAAATCATAATGAGATAACTTCCATGTTAATAATGTATGAAGTTCTATGATTTATGAGTACCATGTTTCTTTCCATTTAACTTAAAGTTATGCTCATTTGTTAGTAGCCTCTAAAAATACAGTTGATTTTTGTGTATTTATGTTGCAACATATTAGATCCTGATTCCAGTAACTTTTACAGAAATCTCATAGAATTTTAGACGTAAGTGAAGATGAAGTCATATTTAAACAGAAAGTTTTACTTTCTTGGCATTCTAGGTGCATATTATTTCTCATTCATGAATTGTTTGTGATTAGTCTGGTATGTTACATAGAAATAGTGAGAGTGCACATCAGATGGTAAAATAGAAAACAAGAGATACCTGTTTCCTTAATTTATCAGGAAAATATTTATTCTTTTACAATTAAGTAATATAGCTATTGTCATGTGTTTGATAGGTTCTTTATTTTAACAATGAATAAATATATGTGAAGATACACACTAGTTTGGTAACATTATCTTGAGAGAAAGTTGTATAATATGAATGATACTGGAATAACTAGAGGAATGGTAACCAATAAAATTTTAAAAAGTAATAAAAAAGCATTGAAAAATATCAATATAAATAAAACATAGCATACCAATGTAAAATTATATCTTCATATTTTGTCTTCTTAAAATATTAAATATGATAGTGAAGGGGGTGTTTAAAAAAGAAGTTAAAGAAAAAATCAAAAAAGATAAGAAAAAATAAGGCCTCCCCAATTCTTATCACAGGCTGTGTTCTTTACACTGACTGTATAGAAAGAGGAGGTACAGTAAATGCACCCCATATACACCTCAACCCAGACCCTTGCCGGGTCTGTATTGTGAATCTGGGGACAAAAAATATTAAATATGAAATAATTATTTTATCTTAATGGCTTTTGTTATTATGTAAGTTACATTTATTTAACAAAAACTTAAAATGCATCATTTAAAGTGCAGAATTGAATGGATTCTAGAATACTCACAGTTATACAAGTATTGATAAAGTCAGTTTTAAAACATTTTACCAGGGCCAGAGAGATAGCATGGTGGTAGGGTGTTTGCCTTTTATGCAGAAGGTCGGTGGTTCGAATCCTGGATCCCATATGGTCCCCTGAGCCTGACAGGAGCGATTTCTAAGCATAGAACCAGGAGTAACCCCTGAGCAACTGCTGGGTGTGACCCAAAAACCAAAAAAACCAAAAAACAAAAAACAAAATAAAACAAAAAAAACAACCATTTTACCACCATAAGAATAAATTTTCTACCCACTAGCCAGCATTGGTTTGTACTCCAATATTACAGCCCAAGGAAACAACTAAATTTTCCTTCTGTCTTACATAATTGTCTACTCTAATTCTCTATTGTTCATGTGTTTGATAGATATTTTATATAAATAGAATCATCTGATATATACTATTTTCTGAATAGCATATACTTAGCACAATGTTTTCAAGATTCATATATATCATGTGTCTATCAGAAATGGGCATTTCTGTTGATAAATCATATTTCCTTTCATTTTTGTTTTACATAGTTTATGTGAGACCTCTTTGCCAATGAGCAGAGTCATCTGAGATGAGAATAGTAATAACAGAGTTCACTTCATCTCTTTCTCTTAACTTTCTGTTAAACTATCTGTCTCAGTTGGTGTCATACCCAGATACTAGGCCCTGCAAGTTGTCATCTCTATCAGGGACAGTTTGTGAGTTCAGTTTTTGACTCTCAAAAATTAGTTGTTCTGCCTTTAGCTTATTGTCCAAATCTTCAATTTAATTGATTACCACAAAATTTTTCATTTGTCTTACTTATTTGGGGGGCTTAGGCAATACCTGGTGGTACTCAGGAGTTACTTCTGGCTCTGTTCTCAGGAATCATTCTGGGCAGGCTCGGGGGACCGCAGGGGATGCCAGGAATTAAGTCCTGGTCAGCTGGATGCAAGGCAAACACCCTATCTTCTGTGCTATAGCTCTGGCCTCAAAGTTCCTAGTTATTTTATAAATAAATTCCATATACATAAATGGATATAATCAATCTCGCCATAATGCCTAAGACATGGTATAGCTGAGTATAGCTATTAAGATCTTTCCATCCTTTTAATCTAACTTTGGACAATTAGAAACATTTAAATGGAATCTGAGTGCTTTCCTACTAATGTTTTATAATACATTAAAATTTTAAGTTTTCAAAAAGTATTTCAGATGGGAAGAGAAAGTATAGCAGGTAAGGCATTTGTCTTGCATACAGCTGACCTGAATTCAATCCCCAATAGCCCATATGGTCCCCTGAGCATGCCAGAAGTGATCCCTGAGACAGAAAACTAGGAGTAATCCCTAAGTGAACTAAAAAAAAAGGAAGAGTGGTTTTCTAGATGCTGTGAGAAATATGCTTATATAGTAGTAAAATAGATTTGAAACTTAGACTAGTATTCTCAAGAGGTTCACCTCTTGAGAAAATACTTTAACTAAGCTACAGAACATGTATCCAATTATTCTGTCATCCCATTCCAATTGCATGCCAGCTCTTTTTCTCAGAATTTATATATTTCTCCCATCAACATATCAGAATTAGAGAGCTGGAGATAGTCTAGTTGGTATGGTGCTGATTTGCACATTGCTGACCCTAGTTCTAACCTCATCACATGGTCCCAGTTCCCCATCATTAGTGAACCTTGAACATAGAGCCAGGAATAAGTGTGGTCCAAAAGCTAAAGTGAGAAAAAATAGAAATAGAATGACTGAAGAATATATTCTACTAGTATTCTCTCTAAACTATGCTTTGTATAGCTGTTAGGATTCTGCAATAACAACCCTTTTGTGCTACCTCACAAGTTTCGGAAGTTTGTTTAGAAACCAACTAAAAACCATGAAAGAGGTTTGAAAAAGGGAGTGAGTCAATATCAAAACCATATATTAGATTATTCTGATACCCACTAATTAATCATTGTGTTGCTGAATTAAAGTATAAATAACCATTCCAGAAATTGAGAAGTGGAGACAGGATTGAGACCAAGACAGTGAAAGGAGGGAACACACTAGAACTTGAAAAGTGATGAGAGAATACAAACTGTTAGAAGTTTAATCTCTCTATCCCAGAGAGGTAAAATATTGTTCTAAACAGAGGAACAGAAACAGAATAGTTTGAGATAGAGAAGAAAAATGATGTTTCATTGAGTCAATGAATATTTATTGAGCACTTACTGTATGCCAAGCACTGTTGCATGGAGACTTATCTTTAATTTTTAGAACACTTGCTGTGGAAAATGGCACAGTTAGTAATCTATGACTCCAAAGACAGAATTGTAGCCAGTATGTAGGAGTCGGTTATATATAAAATACCTTTCTATAAATGGAGGCTTCTGGATGAGTAGTGAGAGCGCTGTTGTAGGCAGCATGCAAGCCCAAGTTTGGTGAAATTCTCCAGGAACCCTAGGGAAAGGGATTCTTGATTCAGAGGAAGCCTTTTTGCAAGAGTTTTTTCCTCCACTTATCTAGTCCTATTATTAATCTCTGGTTTCTCTGAGTTATTAAATAAATTACTCAGTCTGACTGCCATTCAGTAAAACTCACACATTTACATCTGTTATTCTTGAAGTATTTTTGGTTAGGACTCTTCTTTACTAAAAAAATATATTTTTTTAATCTATCCAGTAATGTTGCCTTTCAAGCTAATTTAGAATGGTATACCTGATAGACTGCATTATACATTTTAGAGAGGAAAATAATGTCTTGTGCCTAATAATATTTTTGTTCAGAAGAAAAGCCCTGCAAATGTGAAATGAATTATCTTAACTTTAAAATTGTCATGTAGCTTCTATATTTTGCAGTAACTCAAAAGAGGGGTGGGGAGTTAGCGAGAGGTACGTTTTGGAATGGTAAAAGAAAGAGAATAACGAATCTCTAAACAGTGGAACGCTTTAGATCAGAAACGTTTCTCTGTGCTGCTTTTAAAAAAAAAGAAGAAAGGAAAGGAGGGAAATAAAAGGGAAAAGGGAACCTGGAGTGAGATCCGTTATAAGCTATAGTTAAAGCTTTGCATTTTCTGGTGTCTTTTGAAACGTAAAATTCCACAACAAATAGCTCTGAAACGTATAACCAGTATGAAGATTCAATTCAGATGGAAGCACTTTGGTTTGCTTTTGAATCTTGCTATTTTCTGCATTTGTTTTGACTGCTCTCATCATTCAAGATTGACGCTTGGATGGGTGTGTAGGAGGAAGCAGCAGCAGCAGGCTTACAGCTTGCAGACAAAAAAAAAATCTGCCTTATCTGATGGCTATTATTGAAAATGCGAGGTGTAGCCAGGGCTGGGTAATGAAGGGGAGAGAGCGAGGGGGAGCAAGGAGCATGGAGCTGCATACTGATGAGTGTAGGAGTACTTGATAAAGAGAATTCTGGCTGCTGGCCGTGCATTGCTCATTGTGGAGTACTCCAACAATCACATAGAAGGCAGACCAGCCTAAGCTGACAGCTTGATATGCCTTCTTCTGCTGCCTGGTTTTGGGGGCTGTATGACGTACTGGTCGGTAGTAAAGATTAATATGTAAGAAATGTGGAGCTAGGATCAAGTCATACTCCACAGTCTGCCTTGCAAACTATGTTTTACTTCTGACTTTGCTCTCTTGCTGAGAACATTAATCTGTCAAGCTGGCGGGCTCCTTTGATAGCAACTTTCCCAGGAGCATGATGTGGCAATGCCACCTCTCAGCCCAGGACTACCGCTATTACCCTGTGGACGGCTACTCCCTGCTAAAACGCTTCCCTCTTCATCCTCTTACAGGACCCAGATGCCCTGTTCAAACAGTGGGACAATGGTTGGAAAGCATTGGGCTACCTCAGTACGAGAACCACCTGATGGCTAATGGATTTGACAATGTGCAGTTTATGGTAAGACGCTCTCTGTGTCCACGGAGCTGCCTTTTGTCTGTCTTTGCTTCTTATGTGTCTTACATGGCTCAGAGGCAGCCTGATGTGCACCAAAACGGATTAGTTTTATATCGGTAACTGCATCAAAATATCGGATGCCCTTAGGACTGAAGTTACTGTGTACTGAGAGACACTTGCCAAAAAATAAGATCTATAGGCATCCATATACCTGTGTGTTTATGTAAATGAACTGGTGGGAATACTATGTATATTCAGTGCAAGAAGATGTCCATTTATATTCTCACTGTCATTCTTTGTGTGATTTTTTAAAATACATTTGTAATCACGGGATGCTCAGATTATAGCATTCGTCAAATAATTCTCGACTCCTAAACGATATTATTTCATTTGAGCATCAGCTTTGAGTGATTAATTAGATAATTTGTTGTGTCAGCAACGTTAGGAACCATTTTTCCCCTGATAATTGTTCCATAAACAGTTAAAATTATGTGCACAATCTTCAGTTCATTAGCAAAATGCTTTAGTTCATCAATGATGAACAGTGTTCACTTACTTGCACTGGCTCATTGAGAAGCAATGAGGTATTGTTTATTACTTTAGGTGGAAACAGGTACTCCCCTCAAAGAACCTTCAATATTTACAAAGAGGGGCTAAATACCTTTTTGTACTTCTGAGTAAGGTGCTGCATGTATGGGTATGTGCAACTTCTCTGTGATCAAGAGAAGTGAGGAAGAAGAATGGGAGCATGGACAGACCCATAAGACTGCTTTCTAATCATCTACACACCTCCCCCATTCTTATCAGTGTCCCTTGCTAAGTTACGTCACTGTCCTTATTACCTTGTAACCTTTCCTTGCTTTTAGGGACCATCATGCAAATTACTGATTACTAAATATAGAAATAGATAGATAACATCAGCATGTATAACATGAATAGACTACATGAAAAAAAACAAAACAGTAGTTATAAATAAAATTAACAAAATACTAAGAACTAGTTCGTATATTTTATGATCTAAAATCCTTTTTTACAAGATTAAGTTGACTATTACAGATTTTAAAAAGTATTCAAGTTACGAAACTTCTGTCTCCTAAAAATATATATTCCCCATAAGCTATTAAAAAAGGTGCTCATAAATATATGTTTGACACAAAAGTTCTAAATAAATGTACCCCTTGGATTTCTTTAAGTCTGGATTTGTTTTTGATAATGATATATGCAGCTACTGTTCTCATGCTTTAGCAGACTGTCACTGAGATATTATGGATATTGAAATAGAAAAAGTGAGAGTTTCTCCATTGCTATGAGAGACTTTGAATGCTGTTTAAATTTAGGACACTAAACAGATGGCACTCAGAATTAGAGGAATTACCAAATAGAATCAAGGACTTTTCATCATTATTCCTACTTATCGCACATTTCCACATTCATTTAGTCTTTTCCCATATCTACACCTGAAATATGCCTTTCTCATTCCCACTCCTCAACCCTTTCTCCAAGTTTATTCTGGTCCCATGAGAAGTTAGGTAGATCTTTGGGCTCTCTAGGTTATTGTGCTATTCTCAAAGATTTTAATTCAGCATAATTTTTCTCTGAATGTTAAACACTTGTGAGCAAATATAATCTCTTTTTTCAGAGCCTTGGACTGAAAGGTTAATCAAACAGGTTTTGAATAAGCATTTGGAAATCATAAAAAGCATTTATGAATGAATTATTTATGAGCATTCCAGAGTGTATCCAAGAGGTAGAAATCCTGAACATATGTGACAAAACCAAGGTCTAGTCTTCTCCAGAGAGTAGTCTTTATTCAAAGTACTGTACATACTTTGCTAGAAAATAAGAAAATATAGTGAAGCATGAGTTTAATCAAATACATTTTTATGAGCCATAATTAATTTCTAAACTTTGAATTATTATTTTGAGGAGCTAATTATAAAAGGTGAATCAAATTCTAAAATGATCAATTACAGCTTTATGTGCTGCTGTACACTATTTATTTGCTACTAGAATAATACAAAAACATTTTGTTTATTTCTAAGATTTATTGAGCTAGATAATATATTTTTAATAATGAGCTTAAAGTACACTAGTAGTCAGCTCACTTTAAAAATAAGAATTTATTAATGCAGTTTTAAAAATCAAGTAGTCTCGTTTAGTCTCCAATCTGTATGACATTCTAGCTTTTGTTTGTCTTTTATTGTTTGTTTTTTTGTTTTTGTTTTTGAAGCGCGATCTGACCTGCATTAATTCATTCTGTTACCTAAGCAACAAGCACCACGCTCTTATTAACTATGATGTAGTGCAGGTCTTATTAGCTTTTTAGAACAAAACTGTGGAGACATCAAAAGGATATAATTAATGTTGTTTGAAATATCTTAGTAGATATGCATAGATAGACTTTATTTGCCAAGCATTCTTAAGAGTTAAATTTTCATTTAGTCAATACCTCATTGGTGAATGAATGGGATTTCTAAGGGCCCATATAAATAAGTTTTCAAGTATTTATTGACAGATAAAATTTTTTGTTAACTCTGTTCCACATACTCATATATTATATGGGTGGTTTATTTGCATGATATGATTAACTTTTATAAAGATTCCTTATGTAAATTCTTAGTTTTAGAAAAGAATGACCCCCCATTTCACATGACTTTCCTGTATGAATATAGCATCAATTTTCATTGACCTAATAAAAACAACCATTTAACTATTTAAGTAACATATTGAGACCCAAGTAAGAAGTTAAACTTGCGAAGCAAAAAAATAAATTTTCTGAAGGGGTAAAACTAATAACCTCCACAATGATTTTATATTCAAATATTTAGGAAATTTTTTATAAAGTTACTGAAATTTAAAGGAAAAAGAGGGAGAGGGAGGGAATGAAGGGAAGGAAGGAAGGAAGGAAGGAAGGAAGGAAGGAAAGAAGGAAGGAAGGAAGGAAGGAAGGAAGGAAGGAAGGAAGGAAGGAAGGAAGGAAGGAAGGAAGGAAGGAAGGAAGGAAGGAAGGAAGGAAAATGAAAAAGAAAGAAAAAGAAAAAGAAAGATCTACCATCTCCTACAACTTCCTTTCCATGAATTAGCTGGGCTTTTAGTGGAATAAGTGGCTTTATTATCCAAAGTGCAACTATAATTTTACAAATTCAGGCCAGCTGCTATGGTCCCATTTTTGACCCCTAAAATCATTTTTTTATCTACTAGCACTTAAAATATGTTGGTTCCTGAAAGTCAATGCGAAAATGGAAGCATTTCTAAACCTGTACAACAGTTTAATTACAAAAATAAGCAGCATCAACCCTGAAGTAGAATAAGTGTGAAAGTAAGACTTCTCATTTCCACTGTCTTGCTTCTCTATAATTCAGTTTACTCAACTGTAAAATCAATCTAATGAGGGAAGTAGGAGAAATGTACTTTGGGGTTGTTATTTAATATTTTGAGCTCTTCAAAGATGCAGTGTACATTATTGGTGCTGGCAGAACTATTAATTGTTCTTGTAGATCTTATTAGCCCAAGAAGGAGAATGATTGCTTATACAGCAGAAAGTCAGAAAGGAGAACAAGTGTTGAGATGACTATTTCAAATAATATATATACTTTCAGGAGAAATAATATCCAAAATTCTCTTCTGGTGCTGCTAGAGAAATCACTCATTTCTTTCACCTGGAAGTGACTCTGATTATATCTGTAAGCATGAAAATATGCTGTCCCGTTTTCTAATCTTGCAGAAATGCAACTCCCCTTACCAACAAAAGCTCACAACACAGGATTGAGCCTTTAATTCAGTTCTGCAATTTATTTGCATAATTCCGTTTCCAAAACTACTTCAAATCACCAGATTGATCTCTGGCATGAGGAATTTACTTCATGAATCAGAAAACTTATGAAAACTGCTAAATTACAGTCTAATTTAAGAATTCTTGCCACAATTTTATTCTTTGGTACTTAAAAAGGGCAGATCTCTCAAATGTGTTTAATGGCAATGACCCCCATTTTCCCATTTCCACTCACCTCCTTAACCCCTATAATCCTGCTGGCTCACCTACTCATATTTTTACTGTTAAGTCAGCTATGACCTGCTTCTTGAAAAATCTTCCTCTAGCTACCCTCTTTCCTTATGACATTTCTCTGCTCCTTTTTTTCAGTGTCTGTTCAACTCTTGGTTGATATTTACTTCTTTATTTATATTTGTTCCCTAATTGATATTTCTCTGGGTTCTGACACACTATTGTCTGCCATTCCAATAACAAAACTTTTATTCTCTTAATTCTTTTCTGCCTCAGAATGCAGGTGAGGCTGTCTTTCTAGGAAGGATTGCTGGTCTTTATAGATAAATAGGTGTTTTTATTCTTCCCCTCTTTCTGCCTGGTTTTGAATGCTGTCCAACTATTCCACAAACATTTCCAAATCCATGCAAAAATCATTAGAACAGACATGGTAGAGAAGTAATGCTCAACCAGTGTTAAGTATTACTCTAATCGAAGGGTACTTTGTAAAGCACACATTTGCTTTAGCCTCCTCTATTTAAAAAAACTTTAAGAGATCTGTTACAATGCGAGATTATATTGCCAAAATTTTATTTCCTTACTCTGACTTACATATTCAGGGACCTTTATAAACTACATAGCCTCATCTATTTCTCTATTCTCTATTCTCTCTTAAATGAACTGCAAGATTTTGGGGAGCAAAATATTTGTGGAGCAAATAGCACAGCAGGGAGGGCCTTGCATGCAGCTAACCTGGGTTTGACCTCTGATCCCAGGTATCCCATATAGTTCCAGAACCTGTCAGTAGTAATTTCTGAGGGCAGAGTCAGGAGTAACCTCTGAGTGCCACTAGTGTGTCCCCCAAATCAAAATTTTTAAATAAAATAAATAAAAACCTGCAAGCTTTTCTTCTATTGTCAGACTTCTGTGCATTCTCTGTGTGTGGAGAATGAATTTCTTCATTTTTATTTATTCTTTAGCTTCTAATCTAGTTCCTACCCATGTTGTCTTGTTTATTATCATCTGAAGGGACATACCCAGTGGTGCTTAGGGAATACTCCCATCTTGATGTTCAGGGATTGCTCCTGGTGGAGTGTGGGGGCCTGAAAAGTGCCAGGAAAACTGCACACCAGCACATTGAACTCTCTCCAGACTGATTGCCAACACTTTAATTATAACGTCTCCCTCTATCTTCCAAATATATATTACTAACCCTTCTTCTGGGTTTCCCTTTCTTACCACTCACCACATTATGTCACTGTCTATCTGCTCTACTTACCTCAGACACTCATGGACACTGGGACAGGAGATGGCCAGCATGAGCCTCCAAGAACCAGAGAGAAAATATTTTATCCTCTGAAAGGCACGTGGTTCCCATTTCAGTTCTTCACTCTGCTGTGGTACCAATGAAAATCACCATAGACAACATACAAGTTGCCAAAGACAAGTGTGCACAACACGGGGACAGGAATGAAAAAACCATAACCACAAATAAATCATAATTTTTCCTTTTTTTTAATAATATATTTTTTTATTTTTTGTATATTGTTGACAATAATATTTTAAGTACATATTGACATAAAATCAGGGGGATTCCCGTATCAAATTGTCCTCCTTCCACCTCCATTCCCATCCTACCACCCATATCCACCTCCTGTCCTATTCTCATCACACTATGCATTATGACTCACATTAAGCATTACTTCCTCCGAAAAATATTCCTGGGAAACACACTCTCCTCCAGCTAGCAGAACTACCTATTCTTCATCCACTGCTGGCACGAACTCTCATTAACCCTCAATTAGCTTTTGATATATTGCATTACATTTAGGTTATCTCTAAAAAATGTCTGAATCCTAGAAAATGAGTTCTTTAGAAGTAGATATAGAGTCTTTAAAAGCTTTGTATGTGAAAAGCCTACCCACAGTGACTGGCATATAGTAGTTTCTCAATAAAATCTAATCAAATGGCTTTGTAAGTTGTTTGCTGCTTTTTTAATTTTCCCATGTCACTTTCATCATACCCTTGTATGTTAAGAATTGGTATCCCATGGGGCCAGAGAGATAGCATGGAGGTAAGGTGTTTGCCTTTCATGTAGAAGGACGGTGGTTTGAATCCCGGTACCCTATATGGTCTCCCATGCCTGCCAGGGGCGATTTCTGAGCATAAAGCCAGGAGTAACCCCTGAGTGCTGCCGGGTGTGATCCAAAAAACAAACAAAAAAAATATTGGTATCCCTATAATACTAATAAATAGGAAGCTAAAAAATTGACCAATACCACCTTGATCTCAACATAAGGTCTCCTTGACTTAAATATTTCCATTCAATTCACTAAGAATCCCTTGCAAGTCCCTCTGGTTAGACTGAGCTCTGAACAGGATGCTGGCCTCACCTCAGACTGCTCTCAGTCATAGTACTTCAGGTTCCTAGGGAAGACTTCTTTATCTCTCTTCATTTTACTTTTCTGTCTACCTGATCCTCTCTACTAGTCAGGAAGACCCCTATTTCCTCAAGACCAGAGCTCCAATATCAAACACATATATTCCTTTCTTCTTGTGATGGTATCCTATGATCTAATGTAGCCCTTCCCCCACTTGCCAGAAAAAATATATTTCTTCATTTTTTTTTTGTGGTTTTTGGGTCACACTTGGCAGTGCTCAGGGATTACTCCTGGCTCCATGCTCAGAAATTGCTCCTGGCAGGCACGGGGGACCATATGGGACACCGGGATTCGAACCGATGACCTTTTGCATGAAAGGCAAACCACCTTACCTCCATGCTATCTCCTGGGCCCCATATTTCTTCAATGCCCTGCTCCAACTGCCTCTTCAACAGAAATTTTCCTCTTTGATTTGGTCCCTACCACCTCTCCCATTTCATCACTTGCCACTCCTGAGTACTGGAGGTATTTAATCACTCATAAACCTCACAACTTGTGCAACTTTGCCATTGCAATCACTGCATCATACACACACTGTTCTCTGCCCAGAACACTCCCTTCTTGCAAGCCTTCCACTGGGCAGCTCAGATTGAAGAGCCTTTAACAGGAGCTTTGATATTGCTCATAATTATTTTTATTGCTATGAATTTTCTGCTCCCTTACTTAACTCTTCACTGAGAGAGGAAAAAAACCACAACAATATCTTATTCAGTGATAGTTTCCATGTCATTAGCACATAATGTGGTTTTGTGTTTATTTGTTAGGCTGTCCTGATAACGTATCACAGACAAAAGTTCCTTGTCTCACAGTCTGGAAGCTACTAGTCTGAGATAAGGATGTCCACAGGCTTGGTTGCTCTGAGAGCTGAGAGAGGAAGGGCTGGTATAACAGTCTCTGTGTGTTTCACAGCAAGGTGACTTTTCCTGTTTTACTTTGTGTTTTCATGTTCAAATTAGCTTTCTTTATAAAGAAACATGTCCTATTAAATAAGAAACCAATCAAAGAAGTCCTTTTAACAGGGTCACCTATGTATAAATTCTATCTCCAAGTATGGTTTGCATTCTGAAGTCTAAGACCTTCTTTTAGCTTTGTCACTTTCACCTATGTATAGACTTTGTCTTCAAGTATGCTTGCATTCAGATGTCCTGAGAATTAGACTTAACAAACATATGCGGCAAGGGGATAAATCAACTTCTAATTCCCTTCAATAATTGTGTGTGCTAGTGTGTATCCTTTACTGATTATCTCTCACATTGCTAAATACAAGTCTTAATGGTCATTCAAAACATTTGTTTGATTATATTGAAGTTTATAATTGGATTTACATGAGATTTAAAGTATCTAGAGAATCTGATAGTACTTTTTTATAAAAAATAAGTCCAATTTCCTAATAATAATTTTCTATGAATTAGGATATGTATGGTATGTATATTCTGGTATGTATCTAATACATATAGATAAGTATGTATTAACCAAGATACTATTTTATATTATATATGTATCTTAGTACATAGAAGGTCACTCTGATAGTTAATATGAGAACTGGCAAAATTAGACTCAAGGGTTTTTGACCTCTATAGTCATGTACTCTTTTCATTATACTCTGTTGCCCCTAAATAAAGCATGTTCAAAGAAAATATGCATTCACATTTTTTTCTCCTCATCATTGATAATTAATAAAAAGCCCCTTGGGTCCTGGGAGATAGCATGGAGGTAAGGTGTTTGCCTTTCTTGCAAAAGGTCATCGGTTTGAATCTTGGTGCCCCATATGGTCCCCCCGTGCCTGCCAGGAGCAATTTCTGAGCATGGAGTCAGGAGTAACCCCTGAGCACTTCCGGGTGTGACCCCCCCAAAAAAAGAAATAAAAAGCCCCAAGGAACAAAATAAATAGTATATATTTTATAAGGAAAGCAAACTTAACTATTTGAATAATAAAGTTTCTATTCTTGAAAAATATTACATATATATGTATTTTAAACAGTATACAATATATTTGCCTCACCAATGCAGCAGTTTTTCTTTTCTTTTTTAAATGTATTGAATCAGCATGAACTATAAAGTTATTTATGATTGACTTTCATGTGAACAATATTCAAATATTAATCCCTTCCCCAGTGTCATTTCCTTTCACCAGTGTCCTTAGATCTCTCCTATGTCCCCCTAGTCTGACTTTATGGCAAACACTTCTTCCTTTCTCTTTTTCCCTTTTAGATACTGTAAATCCTGTTACTGAAAGGGTGTCATGGATAGCACTTTACATTCTTTCAGCACACTGGTCGCACCCAGAATAATCCTATCTATGTCATAGTGGTCAGTGATTGAACCTCTCCTTCTGAGAAGATCCCTTCCCTGACCTACACCCTTCCCTCACCATATCTATGGTGAGCTTCCTACTAAGGACCCAATCTTCTGCACTTTTTCTTCCTTTTTTCTTTTTTTCTTTCTTTTCTTTTCTTTTCTTTTTTTTGTTGTTGTTTAGGTCTTTTTTTTTTTTTAATCGCACCCAGCAATGCGCAGGGCTTCCTTCTGACTCTATACTCAAGAATTACTCCTAGCAGGATCCCGGGAGCATATGGATAGTATGATTCCAGTTCTGCAAATGAGAGGCTTAATTAAAAGGTATTAACTATCTGGACCAGAGAAATTATGATTAAAAATCAGATTAAGTCTAAAGGCAAAAGCATGCATTAAGAGTATCAGAAGTAATATATATGGATGATCTGAGAATGCATCAGCATTCCTTTTTCTTGGAGAGAAGAAGAGTCAGATAAGAACAAGAGAAAGCTGAGAGAGAAATAAGCCAGCACAACTAAGAAACTTCCTACCATATCATAAAACACAGAGGCAGCTCCAGCAAAACTATCTTCAGACCATAAGAACTTCTGAGATGGTATCAGTTCCTCTATCTGGAAGCTTTGTGTGCACACTGAGCACTTCTCAATGATCAGTGCTTATTAACTTGATTTGTTCTTCAGCTTAAATTTTCCTAAAGATTAATACGTTGTTGTTATAAATAGCTACCAATTTGATTCCCAAGAAAACTAAACTCAATCTACAGAGGCATACAGCAGTATCTTACAGGTCATTATGTGCTTTTCCCTAACCTCATCGCAGGCTTCCTAATATGATCTAAATGTAACTTGCGTGTCATAGACATTGTACGTTATCCAATTCATTCCAGAATATATGATCTGGGGCCATAGTGGTGGGGATAGAGGTAAGGTGCCTGCCTTCCCTGCGCTAGCCTAGGACGGACGTAGGTTCGATCCCCTGGCGGACGATATGGTCCCCCAAGCCAGGCGAGATTTCTGAGCTCATAGCCAAGAGTAACCCCTGAGCGTCACTGAGTGTGGCCCAAAAATCAAAAAAAGAAAAAAAAAGAATATATGATCTAAAAGAGTGTTTAGAAACTAAAAGCCTCATACCTCCACTTATATATTACAGAGACATGTTAGGAAGAGAAAAAATACAATGAATAATTGATACAGGCTTCTGAATATCATTGATTTTTTTTTTGCCCACAGAGTCCACAGCATTAAATTTCAGATTGTTAAAGATTTTACTTCTCAGGAGGTCAAAGATGATTATGATTCATATCCAAGTCATTTGGAAACCTCATGGATTTATAAGCCAATATCTGCATAGATGGCTGGCAATAATTAGGTTTATCTTTTCAGAGTTTTGAAGATCTTAGGAAAAGAAATCTCTCAAGCTTATTTGACAGAGTTCCACTTAACAATCTTTTATCAAAAATAGTCACTCTAGAAAGTCTATATTGAGGATTTAGTGTATACCTCTATAACTTTGAACCCCATTGGTCGCCTATTATTCCAAAACAAATGAATAGGAACATGAACACTAGCCAAGGTATCCTCCAGAAACCCCTCTCTTTCAAAAAGAAGCAAAGTTTCCTTGAATTCATTCCAATGTAATCATTTACCACTGCTGAATTAAAAAAGAATAGTGAGGTTTGGAATGGGTTGGGATGGGTCCAATAGGATGAGGTTAGGGTATCTAATCAAAAAATGTAATCCACTTTCTTCAGTAAGTAATTATATTTAGTGGAACTATGAATATCATATTAAATTCTTATTATAGCTTATAGTCTTTTTTCTTCTGATCTCTTATTTAGGCACTGTAATTACAGTACTGTTAAGAGTAGTGATACAGGCATACAGTGTTCCAACACCATATCCACCACCAATATACCTCTGGAAATGTCCCTAAATATTTTTCTCTCCAAACCCACCCTCATTGACAAATTCAGTTTTGTAGGCCAACTCTCAGGGACTGTTCTATTGACCATTTGTCATTCCCTTACTATGTTTATGTACATTCCACATATGATCTAGAAAGGGCCTTAATCTCACATTTGGCCTATTCCCTCTGACTGACTTTACTCAGCATGATACACTCTAGTTCCAACTATGTAGTAGCAAATCGCAATATTTCAATTTTTTTGTAGCTTAATCATATTACATTGTGTATATAAACCAGTTTCTTTATCTACCAGTGTGTTCTTGGGCACTTGGATTGTTTCCAAACTTAAGCTACTCTGAATAGCACTGTTATGGACACAGGAATACAAATACCTTTTATGCAGTTTAATGTTCTTAATATAATTTTATGTTCTTTAATATAATTTTTGAGTTAAAGAAACTCAAAAAGATACCTAAAAATTGTATCTTGGGATCATATAAAAGCCCAATTATTAAATTTTTGAGGAAGCTCCCCTAAATTTTCTATAGAAACTGAATTATGTTACTTCCCCAGAAAAGATGGATTAGGGTTCTTTATTCCTGACATCTACCTCAGCCCTGGTTGTCTATATTATTTTTGTCATATACCAACAGCACTGGCATAAAATTATAGTCAAAATTATTGCTTTGAATTTCTCTTATAGTAAGCGATGAAGAGAATATTTTCATGTACTTACTGGCCTTCTGTATATCTTCTTTGAGAAAGTATCTGTTCTGATCTTCTCCCTGTTTTTGATGTTGTTTGTTTTCTGTTGTTTTACTTTGTAAGTGCTATAGATTTTATATATGAGTCCTTTGTCATATGCTGTGAGTACTTTTAAAACTCACATATATATTATTTTTATTTTAATTAAACCATGATTCTAAATAAATATATTCAATTTTAATTCTAACATGAATGGTGTGATATTTAATAATCTTCTCTGTAATTTCTGAACAAGCTCTTAGATAACCTAGTATTTTAAAAACCTCAATTTTATATCTGCTTTAGATGTTACTCACTCTTCTTCCACAAGCAAGTTTCTCAAAAATAGAATTTATACTTAGTGGCTTTCCTTTCAATTCAATACAATCAGGTCACAATAAATTAACCTCCATCAACATTCGAAATTATCCAACTAAATATATTCATTACAATTCCTATTTTTTCCATCTTCTGAGGTCTTTGTTTCTATTCCACTCCTGCCTGTCTTCGGTTCAATATCTGTGACATCTCCTGCTCTTGTTGCCCACCCCTTATCTGGCTCCCTGGAGACCTCTGTACTTTTCTCTGGGGCCTAAAACTTAGGCTTTTTCCTCTTCTCCCTCTACCTCTAAGAAGATCTCAAGAAAGTCAGACAATGTCTTCCAATATGTAACTGAGATCTTGAAGTGTCTTTTTGGGGGAGTAAAGAGGACAGCGGCAATAATCAGGAGCTACGCCCAGCCATGTGCATAAGGCTGAATCCCAGTGGCACTCAGGGATCACGTGCTGTCAGTATTAAGCTCACCTTTGTTTAGTTTTTGTTTTTATTTTACCTCAAAGTACCTGAAAATAAAAGGAGTCTTCACTTCACTTTCACAATGATGATAAGAAATCAAGTGAGATGAGATCAAAGAGGTACTACCACATTTGACAACACAGGATGGCGGGAACCTGACAGAAGCACATTTACAGAGTAGGAGGAACAAAAACAGTATTTTATTGTCTTAAAGAAGCAACAGACAACCTTTAAGGAAGTTTTTCTGGGAATAGGAACACTGAAATGAGCAAGGAACTAAAGAATAATCTGAGGACTAAAGAAAGAAATTTCTAAGTGAGAAACATTAGAATCATGCCTAACCACTCAACAAAAAGATCATTTAGAAAAGGAGATGCCCCAAAAACAAAAACAAAAAAAAAAGAAAAAAGAAAGAAAAGGAGATGTGTGTGTGTTTTTGAAGAAGGAAGAGGAGTAGGTTAGAGAATAAAGGGCGAGAGACACTGAGATCTCAACAGATCTAGACAGAAGTGTTCACGTTGTATCTGATGGGGAGAGAAGAAAAAGCAGAGGTGATTAATAGAATGGTTTATACTGAGAAGATTTATGGTGAGAAGAATTTGGAAGAAGATTCTTCTTATGGTTTATATGCCTTAGTAATTATATTAAGGGTATAAAATATTTAAAGATAGAGAAGATATTAAGGAGTCATATCAGAATATAAAAAAGTAATTTACTAGGAAAATGTAGTACAGTTACAGGATTTAGATGAGAACTTAGTTGAGATCTGTAATCATTATGCTTAAAAGAAATCGAAAAGGCAGTGAGCTCATGGTATAACATTACTTTCCTGGCCTGTCTCCTTCTCAAGTGCTAGGACATTATGGAATAGGTATCTTTACCTCTCTAGGTGTTCTTTTCCCAGTGCAAATAGGACACCTTGCTCCCTATCTCATGAAGTGGTGGGACAATTAGTTTAAAGCTAACTGCATGCAACAGACAATGAATCATAATGGCAACAAGAATTCTTCTTTCATTTAGCTGGCAAGACACTTTGGATTTATACAAATATTATTCCATGTCATTTCATTATAATATTAAATGTGCACGTGTACAACAATAAAATTTTAAAAAATGATTTAGATGTAGGGGGGAATGTTTCCTGGTTGAGACCTCTGTCTCTGTAGATTATACACATACTCTCATGTCTGCTTAGATTTCTGTTTTGGAGGATGCTACAGTTTCCTCCCACATCCCAAAGATGTGAATGCACATTGGATGCATTGGAATGTCTAGATTGTTCCTAGGGCGTGTGGTGAGTATAGAGTTGTATATGATTAAAAGATCCCTACCCGGTAGTTCTTTGCTTCCTACCTTTCTGGGATAGGATGATAAAGTGAATGGATGCTCGAATACAGTTTATTTGCTATTATGAGATGTGTGTAGCATTGTTAATTGGGTTTTTTTGTTGTTTTTTTCTGGGGGGTGGGCCACACCTGGGGGAAATCAGGGGTTACTCCTGGCTCTTTGGTCAGAATTTGCTCCTGGCAGGCTCAGAGGACCATATGGGATGCTGCGAATCAAGCCCGGGTCTATCCGGTTCAGCAGCCTGCAAGGCAAATGGCAGCCCCATCTTGTTAATAAGTTTTATAGTGCAACATTGCCATGAATATGCCGTAAGAACCTAATTCTTATTTATACTTTTAGGTGCATGGTAAAATTGGTTTAATCAAACAATGTTTCTTATCTAGTCCCCAATTTCCAAGAACCTATTTAATAAGAGCTTGCTGTACCAAAAATGCAATGATATACTATAAATTGCCACAAGTTTTATTATTCATGCCCTCATAATATCCTGGGTGCATGGAAAATGCTTGCATGAATTATGTTAGGATTGCCAAAATATCCATCATCCACCTATTCAGAGATCTTATACCAAATAACTAAAGAAAGTTGCAAAGTTCTTTTAATTCTTTTTAATTAGTTTTTTCATCAAGGCTCCCCCACACTCCTTGATTGACAGGCTCTGCATACTCAAAGAACTCAGCCTTTTCGAGCTTTGTGGCTATGTGGTAGAACCTACTGTTAGCAGAGAAATGTTGTACTTCTAAGGAAAATGATTGCATTGGTGCTATACTTTTAAAACATACTCAAGGACACTCATCTGCTCATAGCAATAAAATGTTCTCTTAACTACGGTTGATCAAAGTGTGATTAATTTTATGAGAATATTGGAATACTCGGGGGTATAGTAACTTTTGTTCTCAAGGACAATTAGCTTAAACTTTCACTCAGACTATAATATATTAGCAAATACTATGAAGGAGATTAATAAATCCAGGTTATGGAGACTTCTGGCATTTTAGCTATTTTTTTTTTCATTTTTTCGGCCCACACCCTGTGATGCCCACACCTGACTGTGTTCAGGATTGATTCTGGTGATGCTCAGGGCTTACACTTGGCATTGTTTGGGACTTACTTCTGGCTCTTCACTGAAGGTTCACTGTTTTTCAGTCCTGGCAGGGCTCAGGGAACCATATGTAGAGATGGGGATCAAATACAGATCAGCTGTATACAAGACATGTGTTTTGTCTGATGCACCATATCTTTAGCCCTGACTCTAGCCATTTTAAATATATGTGTATGCTTCAAATCTGCATCTCTCATCACTTTATATGCTGATAATCTAAAGCATAAAGTTAAGTAGAGATTCTTAAAGGAGAACCTAGGAAAATATTTTTGAATGAATATCTTGGATATTTATCCATTTATTCCTATGAAAATAACTATTGAGTACCTTCCAATTTTGGTAGTGACTATAGAGAGGCATAAACTACTCAGTGACCTCAGACTAACAACACACTTAATAGCTTAATTCAGAGCAATAGTATGTTATCACAACCTAGAAAGTAACAATGCAAGATATCAGTGTTAGATTAATTTCTCTAATTATGAAAAATAATTGATCTTTTTAAACTGGCATGATCAGAAAAATATTCTTGGAGGAAGTGGGCTTGGAAAAAATGGTAATGAGTCTGATGGGTTTGGTTAGAAACACTGAAGAAAAAGGCCAATAACATAAAATTAAATGAAATCATGAACCAAGGTAGTGATACTGTGAAGTTATTATAGTGTGACAAGAATAAAAGAGAGACATACCTGGCAATAATCCTAGGGATCTGGTAATGCCTCTATGAATGAAAGCATTACATACATACATACCTCATGAAATCTTGGTTCCAACACTACACATCCACCATATGGAAAAACAGTTTAATGAGCCATCTCTGTGCTCAGATAGGCACACCCAGATGGCAGCACACAGGTGCATATTACACACATAGAGACAGCCAGGGCGGAGAATCATGGAATCATCTGTCAGACTGATTGGCCTTCTATTTTCAGCTGTTGATGAAGAGAGTACGTTTCTTGAGTTACACTGAGGATTTCTCTAAGTCAGCCCTTGGTTCTCAGTATTTTGGAAATGGTCTCAAACTCAAGAGGAAATTAATATTTTAGTACTTTCATGCCATTTAAGATACCCCTTCTCCTCTAAGACAAGACTTACTCAGTATTTAGACCTTTGTCTTCTTCAGAGACCTTCACTGCTCTCAGTTAAAGATATCATCCTCACTTTACCTTGCAGCAATGACCAATGCTAAGAACAACTGTCCATTTCCCTCTTACACCAAACCCTGTTTGTGGGAAATGTTTTTAGAATTCAAAGGAGGAAACATTTACTGAACTCCCACTTTTACTTTAAAGCACCAGAGGCTTGCAAGTACAAAAATTGCTAATAATGATTATAGTTACAATAATAAATGCTTATTTAATTCTACTTCCCAGGTACTGTTCCATAAATTTTGCATATATTAAGTATTTCAATTCTTTTAAAATGAATATTATGCCCAAGTGTCCTATCTCCAAAATCTTATAATCTACCGAAGAACCTAATATAAGGAAGATTTAATTCCACTCAAGACAGTCCTTAATTAATTGGCACCATCTCCATACTCAAAGAACTCAGCCTTTCGGGACTAGTGATCATGGAACAGAACATGCTATAGGCAGAGAACTGTGGGATTTCCAAGGAACTAGGCTGCATTTTGTGCTTTCCTAAAGAAACATGATCAAGGTTATCCACCTGCTCAGAGAAATAAGATGTTCCCTTAGCTATGGGTGATCAAATAGTAACAATTTAATGTGAATATCAGAGATTGGCATGTTCCTTGGTACTGTAACTAACATAACAGAGGAAACTATTTTGTGACTTAGACAAGGCTCCACAGAAGAAGAGCACAAAGGCCTTTCCAGCAAATACAACAGACTATTTTTATCCCGCTTCAACTAAGATCTCCAGGGCCATCTCATTCTCTGTAAAACTGAGGAAGAGTTATTTATTTCTGTTTCCTGTGAGATGTGTGGCTCTCCTTCAGTTTCCCCTTCCCTTTTTAGTGTGGCATGTCTTGAGGAATGACCATTAGGCAATTTTGGGAGGGATCTTCTTTTCTCTCCTAACCCCTGCAGAGTTACCCTGTGTGCACTCAATGCCTGTTGACTGACTGACTGATTACCACCTTGTGGTTGCAGGTAATTATCTGTGCTGCCTGGCAAGGCCTAGTCCAGGGATAATAATTACATTGGTGTCTGTGGCGACTACTGGTGTCAGAGATCCCGTTAAAAGGCATTTTATTGATACTAATTCAGAAGCCTGTTCTCCTGCTCAAGGAAAACAGTACATATTAAAAGGCTGTAATCAACGCTTGTCGTTTCAATAGCAGTCTTCAGAGCCAAAAAATCTAGATGCTAAAAATTAAGGCTCATCGACTTCCTGTTCCCCCACCACTAAGACAATGACAACTCTAAATAGGAGCTTCCTCCTTTGCATCCTAGAGAGCACATTTAGAAAGGAGCAGAGGAAAAGGCTTAGCAGATGAATGAGTGGATGCCAGAGACTGGTTAATTGTGTGATTTATTATCTCACTCTCTTCCAAGAAGGTGGTTCATTGCAAATAAAAGGACGGCTTCAACAACCTAAAAGGTAATTCAGAGAGTAAGATGGGCAGAAAAGGTCACATATTTTTTAAAACATGATATTAATTTAAGTATGGATTTTTTCAGCTACCAAACAAATGTGCAAATAAAACTCCAAGACAAACATTTTTCTGCACTTTTCTCCCCGTCTCCAGTCCCAGGCAGCTCTAGATACCTTACCCATTTCTAAACCTAGGCCTACCAGTGGTTTTCTCCACGTGCTGCTAGTTCTCACTCTTATCAGTTTTATCTCATTTGCAGACATCTTAATTCAAGAGGTGAGATTAGGCTCTTTTATATTATCATTTGTCTCTCTTTTATGTCTCTTTCCCCAGATGAGCAGTCAAGAACTTTAACTATGAAATGCCACTTTATTTTTCATTTTTTGCAAAGAGAGAACCTTCTAAGCAGTATTCAGATGTCCCAAGGGCCACTCCAGCAATTCTCAGCCAGCAGACAGGAAATACAATGCTCAGGCTCAAACACACAGTGTTGCTTGGGCAGGCAGTGTTGAAAATCACCATGACTGTACCAAGTGAAATTGTCCCAGAAATCAAACTGAAGACCTTGAGTGTGCAAGGTATGTGCTTCTGACCACTGAGCCATCACCCTTATCCTTCTTTTTTACATGTTAAATCAAATTCACTTTAACTCCATTCCTGAGTTAGCATAAAATCCCACTGCTGTCAACTATTTTTTATTTATAATAATACTTTTTTATTTTGACCGAAGTGGATTACATATCTTTCACAGTAATATTCTAGGTACATATTGACATTGAATCAGGAGAATTCCCACAAATCTGTTGTCCCCACTCTGCTCCAGAGACCTGAGGATTGTCAGATAAATGAGATATCCACTATTCAGCATATCCCTACAGAACTTCTCATTGATTAGCTGTGACACCTTGAAGTCCAATGTTTCTTTGCCTCCAGGCTATCAAGATTTATATTTCTTTATTGGTGGGGGGAGGAGGTATGTAGGGCCACACCTAGTAATGCAAGAACTTCTACCAGGTTCCTATTCCCACCCTGTTGAGGTTGAGCATTTGTGATAAGTGCTCACACCAATCACTTAATTATCTAGGCTAGGATTAAGAGAGCTATTTGAGAACTCGCCTCTTTTTTTATTGGTAGCTTTTAAGTGCTTTTCTCTTTCCTATAGTTTCTGGTTATTTTTCTTTCCCCTGGAATTTCTGCCTTTGTTTTGACTAAATGTTTTCTACAGCAGTAATCACTTTATTTTTCTAACTACTTTTTCCCAAGGACCCTTCTCCACCCAGTCTTCCTGCATAAGTCCTACTTGTTCTCTGGGTCAGCCTCACATTTGTCATTCTGTAACTCTCATTCTGTGACTTTTGTCCTGGAAATTTTGAATTGAACTGCCATTTCTCAGATTCTTTTCTCTCTCTTGATTTGATTGTTTTTCATATGACTCAGAGTACAGATAGTCAAATAACTTTAAAAAAAAAAAGTAAGTGAAAAAATAGAAAACAAATGATCTAAGGTGAATGGTTTTTTGTTTGAACCCTTTTGGATGTAAAAGTAATATAATCTTTGATTAATTAATTTTATAGTTCAGTGAGTGAGTTTAATTTTTCTCAAAGTTTGAAAGATATTGCTCCCATTTGATGGAATTGCAGAGAAAGTGTTGGTTTTGTTGTAGATCACCTTCTCCCTCTGATGAGATTTTGAGGATCTTGTCATCGTTGGTGCAAAGCTGTCTCTAACATGTGACTAAGTGGATGCTTCTTTCATCTTCTTCCATATTTGTCAGGAACTTTAACTATATAGAGACATTCTGGGAAATTCTTTATTGTCATTTCTATGGTTATGGCTGGCTATCCCTTCATTTTCTCTTACTCTTATAAACTCCTCTTTGCCAGAGTTTGGATTTCTTTCATTGTTCTTCTACATCTCCTGTTCTTTATTGTACAGTTACCATCTCTATTTTCACCTTTTACTCTAAAAGATAAGTTGCGAGTTGATCTTTTAAATTAAATGTTGACAGCAGTGTAACTGCCCAGAGTTCTTTCTTCCTGATTCCCCTTTTATGGTACCCTTCTTCACAGGCATCATTGTTTGATGTGGTCAAGAACACCTGAGAGAAGTTTATTTTGTTTTGGAAAGATCTTATAATTATCATCAGCATTTGTTTTCTTAAGGTGTTTTGTTTTGTTTTGTTTGGGGGATACATCTTATATCCTTCTGTTCTGAAGGCTTACTCCTTACTCTGAGCTCACACATGGTGAAGTTGGGAGACCATTTTGGGGTGCTCTCTGTTTCTACCGTCCACGGAGAGCAACTTTGATTTTAACTTGATCTGTTTCAGGCAGCCTGTCAAGGACTTGTAGCTTGTGACTTTCTGCTCTTATTAAGGAAGAGGTAATGAAAAACTTAATTGAAAACCAACAAGAGTACATTTTTTCACTTTATAGAGAGCAGGGTCCCAAATACCACTCAACTGATGGTCCTCATTCTTCCAAGAAAGTTTTTCTGTGTCTCTAGAAAATAAGTATACATTTTATTTTTGAACCAATAATCATAAATAACTGGTTGGGAGGAGAGTTGAGAAAGGGAGACGAGACGAGATGAGAGGAGAGATGTCTGTAATCAAGGTGCTTAAATAAAGATATTATTTAGAAAAAGAAGAGAGGAGAGGGGAAGGGAGGGGAGAAAGCGGAGGGAGGAGAGAAGCAGCTTTTTAAAAAAAAATCCTGACTATTCACTCAGAAATCACTCCTGGCAGGTTCCAAGGACCATATGAGATTCTGGGAATCAAACCTGTGTCTGTCCAGGGTCTGCCACGTGCAAGGCAAATGCCCTACCACTGTAATACATTTCAGCCCCTAAGAAGCAGCTATTCTATACACAGACCTTCAATTCCTCTCCATATTCTTTCCATTTCTCTATGTCTTACTCACAAGATCTTCCAGTATCTGGGCTGAAACTTTTGGAGTTGTGACAGGAATTGAGCTCTTGTTTCAAAGAACACCCCCGGACTGAAGCTGCCTCCTTCTTACTGCACCATCCAGAATTTTTATGTACCTTTTCTGACTTCTGGAGACATTGAAACCTATAGCTTTTCTCAGTTCTTCTTTTTTGTGGTGAGATCATGAGATTTTTCATTTCTTTTTCCAAATTTTTATTGAAGAAGGGCAAAATGAATCAACTGCCTCAATACATGCCTTGAAATGAACCTAAGGAAACATTCATGCTTTTCCATTTCATTCATTGAAGACATTCAGTAAGAAAAAAAAATACTCCAAAAAACAGGAGTAATAACATCTATTCACAGCTCCTAAAGCTGCCCAGGCATTTCTCTCATAGAAGAACCTGGTGCAATGAGCCAAAGGATGGATTCGCTTAGACTCAAATCTACAAACTGAGAATTATTAGCTCTGTTACCTTGGGTCAATTCTGTAATGGCTGTGCTTCCATTTTCAAGAAAATGAACCTGACCATCAATGTGCACTGATCCCTTTGAATGAAGAGGAAGGCTGGGAGCCCACCTCCATCAAGTCCTCACTGGACTGTTTGTTGCCATCATTACTCTCTTTGCCCTGATGCCACGACAGGAAGTATGGAGGGAACATGTGCAGGAATTTGATACTCTTCCCCTAAGAAAGCCGAGGGAGTCCAGTATTCACAGGTTTTTCAGGCATCTCAAACCAGACTACAGTGCTTCTCTAGGTGTTTCTTGTCTCAAAATCCTGATGCAATTGATGGCACAGATTTCAGAAAACACTGACAGAAAGCATCAATGTGATGGGAGAGATGAAATATTTTGACCTTTGCAACTTTGTGCACTACGGGGTCAAGGAGAGGAGTGGGAGGGGAGGGGGTGAGTACAATCATGTCATGCCTTTGTTGGAGAGGAAATAAGGTACTTTTCTGGGCATCTGGGTTCAAAGTTCAGAGGGTTGAGTTATTCCAAGGTAAGAGGAAGTTTCCTCTGATGGGAGGAAAGGCTAGAAGTAAATATCATGCTGGCATGGTGGTCTCAGATATACACAGTTGTTAGCCCATTGACTGAGGACATCTGGAAGATTGGAAGAAAAGTACAAGAGAACAGAACTAAACAAAGTTTTCAAGAAAATTTATCTTAAAGTTTCAGGCCTTAGTTCCATTGTAATGTTGTTTCTCGACCTTACATGTATACCTTTACCTACTCTATGTAGCCACTTCAGGTACTTTGTTTTACTTGATCCTGACAACAGCTAACTGAGGGAGATAGAAATAATTATACTAAGAAATAAGAAATAGAGAGTCAAGGTAAGGTTCAGAGGAAATAAGTAACCTATGCTTAATAAATGCAGGTACTGGTATGCAAGTCCAGGTTTATTATTGTTACTCATTCATTTTTATAGGTTTTCAGAGATTGTGGAGAGGAAGAAATTAACAGTTGTTTTGTTTCGTTGTTTTCCAAAACTGTGGATTGAACCCAGGTCCTTCCATGTATAAGGCATGAGTCCTACCATTGGGCTACATCTCTAAATCTTACTTGTCCTTTATGTTTGCATACTACTTTTCCTATATTGAAAACATATATAGCTATGTTTTAATGCCACCCTTATTATATACTCTATACATTTCTTTTCACTGCTCAACTTTTAACTAAAAATCACCTATTCCCACTCCATCCCCCATTCACCCAGTCAGCCACATTCTTATTTTTCCTCTCAGTTTTTTTCTATTACTTAACAAAGAGTTTGAGATTTGCCAATACTTCTTCCTTGCCTGCACCTCTATGGCCTTCCCTCCCTGAGCTCTCTCTGGATTTCACCTGGATGCTCCTTTTCTACTCTTGCTGAGACTCTAGCTTCCCAACCAGCCCCAACACTAGTTTCAGTTCAGCATTTTCGCTTTTCACCAATATTTTCTGTTGCTGTGGAAACCAAAAGGCAGTTCTGGAAGGAGGGGGAGTCTGGGAGCTCAGAGTCTACTGGTCTGGATGTGGGAGGGAGATGGTAGGCAGCTGGGGTAGGGGGAGGAGGAGACTTGGACAACTTGGTTTCCAAAACCAACCAGTCCCTGATGGAGCAAGGGACTTCTCCACTCCCTCTAGGAGAGGAAGGGAGGCAGGGGGAGAGCATCTCAGGGCCTGGCGGGTTTAGCAGCTGCATCTTTCGGATGGTTGAACAGAAGGAGGCTGAGTGGGCGGCTCCCTGTGGTGAGGGAGCCTGGTTCCCAGGCTGCTTGTAATCTGTCTTTAATTTGCCACTGAGGAAGTTAACTTTATGTAGCTAAGAAAAAGGAAGACTCAGGGGAGCCATCATCACAGAAAATAAATATGTTCCCATTATAAATGAAGTAACAGGATAATTTACAGTCTCAAAAGATGATGAGACAGGGAGAAATGGACTGTGTCTAATGAAAAGTTTAAGCTAAAAATTAGGAAAAAGAGCTGTTACAGGAATGGTGATTCTGCACAGACAGCTGAGACAAAATACAGAGCATTCTCACTGTCAGAGACACCACTGAACACAGGTCATCAAGAAACATATTATTTGAACTTGGCAATGGGTCTGAGACCTTCAAACCTTGTAGTCTAATCTGAAGAATAAGACTTCAAACTGTACAATGCAGCCCATTTTGTGCCGCGAGGAAAATAACTGAAAACTGAAATCCATAGCATGATATGATAGAGCTGGGAGGGAATTTACCTTTAAAGTTGTTCTGTCAGTTAAGAAAGCAAAACCAGGTCCTGAGAGATAGTACATACTGAAGGTAAAACCTTGCATGTGGTTGACTCCTATTTGAGGTCTGGTACCCTGAGCATTGCCAAAGATCAATCCTGAGCAGAGAGATAAAAATAATCCCTTGAGTATTACTGTGTGGGAGAGAAGCGAGGGAGGAGGAAGGGAGGGAGGAAGGGAAGGAGAGGAAGGAGGGAGGGAGAAAAGGAAACGCTAGAAGTATCCCAGTATCAGATTTTTGTCTTGATAGGGGAGTTATGTTTGGATATAATAACAAGAATGACTCTAAGTAAGAGTGTGAATATGGTGATGGATAGAGATATTGAGGCAAAAAAAATGGATAACACAAAAGAGTGAGAGTAAAAGGAATCGAGGATGATGTGGCTTTAAGTTTGAATTCAGTCTAAGCAAGTCTGATTCCTCTTTACAAAGATATGTGTGTTTTGTTCTCTCATCTGAGCACACATTCTGGGTTCTTCAGGGCTGTGGGGTAGGAGAGAACCCTTCAAGTTTACTCTCTCATCTTCCCCACCAAATGGGTCCTAGAGACCCTATTAAGTTTATTTTTTCACAAATAAAGCAAGCAGCACTTAAGAAATAAAAGGGGCACAATTTGTTGATAATAATTTTTCAGGTCAATGAATAAGTGGCGGCCATCACTGGACTTTGATGTGTCATTTAAATGCATCACACCAGTGTGGATAAAACCAGATCATGACTTGACCAAATTAACAGACATGTCCAAAAGATTAAAAATGCAATAACATGTCTCTCTAAAATTAACAATGATTAAAAATGCAAATGAGATAAAGAACTGCTACCTATGATTTACTCAAATAATAAACAAGGACAAATCTTTGATGATCATCATTCTAATCATATTTTAAACATTTATCACTTTGGATACAATTCATCACTTAAAATTTATTTTCTCAAATATTGACATGATGGATGATGAGGGACTTTCTTCAGGGAAATGATCTATACTATTTGGATACTTAATTCTGGATTTAACCAACTAGTATTAAGAATAGCTTTAGAGGGAGTGTTTTGCCTACATTTTTCTATATACTTTATAATTTCATATCTAATATCAAGTTCTTTAATCCATTTGGATTTGTCTGAGTTTACCTTTTTGTGTGTGGTGACCAGTTGTCCCAACACCACTTGCTGAAGAAGCTTTTCTTGCTCCAATTTGCACTTCTTGCTTCTTTGATGAATATTAATTGATTGTATGTCTGGGGTCATTCTCTGAATACTCAAAAAATAAATAAAAGAATAGCTTTAGAGGGCAAGAGCAATAATCCAGCAAGTAAAGCTTACCTTGCACACAGCCTAAAGGGGATTGATCTCCAGCAACCCATATAGTCCCCAACCTTGCAAAAAGTGCAGAGCCTGAATACAGAGCCAGGAATAAGCCCTGAGCACCACAGGATGTAACAGAAAGAAAAGAAAGAAAGAAAGAAAGAAAGAAAGAAAGAAAGAAAGAAAGAAAGAAAGAAAGAAAGAAAGAAAGAAAGAAAGAAAGAAAGAAAGAAAGAAA
>PVKC010006086.1:0-21004 GCA_004027635.1 Crocidura indochinensis | reverse complement strand
TAAAGAACAGGCACTAATCTTGACTTCTATAAGGATCCGAGTTGTTAACCTATACACTGATAATCAAAGAGATAAAAATAAGTCTATGGTAACTCCTTAAAAGATAGAAGTAAATCATAAGTAAATAGAATGTCACATAAACTGAAGTATTACATTTAGAACCTCACATCAAAACATGATTGTCTAATGTGTTAGATTTAGAAATTATGTATTAGATGGGTTCTCACATTATGTTTTTTTTTGAGGGGGGGGTCCCACCTGGCAGCACTCAGGGGTTACTCCTGCCTCTTCGCTCAGAAATTGCTCCTGGCAAGCTCAGGGTACCTTATAGGATGCCGGGATTTGAACCACTGTCCTGTTGCATGCAAGGCAAATGCCCTATCTTCATGCCATCTCTCCGGTCCCCTCACATTATGTTTTAATTTTACTTTGGTGTCTCTGTTAGCTATTTTTACTATCAGTATATATATACATATATAAATATATAATTAGTTGATATGTGTAGATTGTTAAGTGTTTTATGCAAGTCAACTTAATAGAATTATTTATGCATGATTTCCCAACTTAAGACAAATATAGATATTTGATTTCTACTAGTGTCATTTGCTATGCTGATCTAGCCATAATTATTTAATGCCCCTGTATAGTAAGGTTGAAAATATTTTCCGCCACTTAAATTTTACTTTGTTTTAGTTTCTTATTTTTCTATTCTAAAAGTATAATATGATATATATCCTTACATAATAAGAAAGGCAATTTTGAAACCACAGGCACAAGTTTGAGAATCATGCCAAGATGCAGAAGATAAGCAAGCAGATTAAAAAAAATGAGAGAAGGAAAAATCCAGAGTTATCATTGACATTACTATTCTATATTCAATCCAAGACATGTCCCCTACCCAGAAGTGACTCATATGAGCCAAAAAGGCTGTTTTATTATAGAGGTTGTAACTAGTTATTATAATATTTGTAGAATGCACCAGAAAGGATCCATTAACTTTGGGAGTTTCTAGACCCAATTCCTAAGAAAGCATAGGTCATAAGACTTGTCCCAGCATATTTGGAACTAAAGATCAAAATCGTTTGATTTGAAAGCTGATTTCTTGGGGAAGAAGACAAAGAGACAAACTTAAAAAGAAAGGACATTGGGGCCCCGAGAGATAGCATGGAGGTAAGGCATTTACCTTGCATGCAGGACAGTGGTTCGAATCCCAGCATCCCACATGGTAGCCTGAACCTGCCAGGAGCGATTTCTGAGCATAGAGCCAGGAGTAACCCCTGAGTGCTGCCAGGTGTGGACCCCCCCCCCAAAAAAAGTAAGGACATTGTAATTTCTCTTTTTTTCTTTTTTGGGGGGGTTGGGCTACACCCGTTTGATGCTCAGTGGTTACTCCTGGCTAAGCGCTCAGAAATCGCCCCTGGCTTTGGGGGAGCATATGGGACACCGGGGAATCGAACCACAGTCCTTCCTTGGCTTGCAAGACAAGGCTTCCTTGCAAGGCAGACACCTTACCTCTAGCATCACCTCACCGGCCCCACATTGTAATTTCTTAAGAGGAGGCCTCATTCTTTGCCTGATCCTAGAAAGAAGAAAATAAATTCCAGTACCATGCTTTCTAAGAGTATGTTTCCTAAGAAGTATAGGAGAAAATATCATAAGAGTAATTTATAATCTTGAAAAGAAAAAAAGCTGCTATTTTAGCAATTAGTAAAACTAGATAATAGAGGACCTGGAAAGTGTCAGGGATACAGCCTGGGCAATATTACAAACATATTCCATGTTTCATGCCACCAGCATAGCACTACTTTATAACATATCTGGAATCTATACAATATTCCTGTTGATCTTCTCACAACCAGTGTAGGGATAGAAAGTAAAACACTTGCTTGATTACATTTAATTTCTAACCAAAAAAAGATGAAGATTTTGGAAAAGGATCATAAACTAGGATTATTTTTGTCATACATGTCAGTAAATTATTTGCTTAGTAATAATGATATATGACCACTTCCTAAACCCAAGAAGTCCTCAGTTTAATAGAAAAAAGGCACATATTCCAGGTTACATAGTAGCATAGGAGGGTAGGAAAATGTGGGAAATAAGTGAGTAAATTATAAAGAACAGCAAGTAGAAAGAAAAAAAACAATTGAAGAGTCACATAACTTGAATCATTCAGCCTCAAATTGAGGGGGGAAAAGGATGATACCAGGACCAGTCATATGAACATGTAGCGGAAATAAAAAAAGATCAGACTTGAACACCAAATCCAAAGTCAATGACAACAGAATAGATACCCAATCTACAACAAGCTGTTAAGTGGAGACCAGTTACACTAGTATTCTGGGGGGTAAAAGAGGGAGATTTGGGATACATGCTGGGAACAAGAGTGGAGCGAGGACAACACTATTGGTGGGAATGCCCCTCATCCATTGTCACTATGCACTGTATATAATTCTGTGAAAGATTTGTAATGCACTTTGGTCACAATAAAAATTTACTAAAAAAGAAAAAAACAATTGATCATAGATGGTTTACAGAAATAGTTGGTTTTGTTTTAGAGTTATTATACCTGAAAAATTATATATATTTACTTTAGATCATGGAAACTTGGGGATATCTAGATATCAAATAGAAAAGTAGCACTAGAAAAGTGGAAGATGGGAAGAATGGTTGGAAATTATGATATCCTGAAAGACTTGAGGAGCCAGGATGAAATTAGCATAGATCATGGACTCGGGGCTTGACCCTGACTGAAAATAAGGAAGTTGAGATGAAGACAAAGATAAAAGTATGAAAATACACACATACACACAAGTCTCACTGTTGTATATATAGACATATACATATATATACAACAGCGAGTTATATATGTATATACACATATATACATATATATATATACAACTGCAAGAACTGACATGCAGTTAAGAGAGTTATGCTTAAGCCAGAGAGATATTACAAGGGTTAAGGCACTAAGACACTTGCCTTTCATGCAGCTATCCTCAAATTCTCATGTAGTCTCCTGGGCACTGCTAGGATTATTCCTGAGCACAAAATAAGAAGTAAGCACAAAATAAGAAGTAAGTAAGTAACATGACACTTCTATGTGTGCTCCCCCAAAACAAAGCAGAACAAAATCAAGGAAGTTTATGCTTGATAATATTTTCTATAATAGAAGTCAATTGTCCTTTTATGAGAGGAGGAGAGGCAGACCACAGATATTTGTAAGTCAATCATTCTATGACTTGACTAGATATGGGCAATGAAGGAGAAAGAAGAAAGAAGGGTGATTCTGAAGACTGAACATTTTGTTTAGTAGGACCCTGAAAGAGGAGAGGGGGGAGTTTTCAGAAAAGAAGATAATAAGTTAATTCTGAAAATATTGAAACAGATAAAGTAATGAATATATGACAAAAATCAGGGGAAATGATATAAATATAAAAAGTAGTTGTATTTATAGGTTCAAAGTTCAAATCAAAAGGCCCAATCTAGTAAGGTAATATAGAGAAAAATCTTTTTCTATCAACATGGTGGTTGTTCAGAGTCTGACACACATCAAAAAGAGAAAGACCAGTGCTAGTGCAGATTCAAGAAGAAAGGGACTTCCCTTCTTTCCTGGTGGAAATGTCAACTAGCTTTGGGGGGAAACAATATGGTCATTCCTCAAAAACTAGAAATTGAGTTTCCATTCCACCCAGCAATGCTGATTCTGAGAATATACCCAAGGAATCCCAAAACACAATGCAGAAAAGTCCTCTGCACTCCTGTTCATTCTAGCACTGCTCACAACAGTCAGAATCTGGAAGCAATCCAAGAGGTGAAGAACAGAAGTGGATAAAGAAACTATGGCACATCTACCAATAATATACTATGCAACCATTCGGAAAAATTAAGTCATAGAATTTACTTATTTGTAGATATACGTGGAGAGTACCAGAGACAGTCATTAAATCATTCATTTTCAAAATAAGCACACACAGAGTATGAAAATAATACCTGAAGATAAAAGAAATAAGACTCAAAGTCTGAAGGAAACTTTCCACAAAAGAGGGTGAGGAGTGCAGTTAAGACAGTTAGGACAATGATAGTTGGAAATTATCACTCTCCACAAGAACTGGGTGTGAAAGGAGTGAAGTGATATACATACCCTTTCAGTGAAAGTATTGCAAACCATAGTACCTAAAAGGGAAAAAGAGGGGGCATTAGATAAGAAAAATATCTACCATAAAGGTAGGCTGGTGCGAAGGGAAGAAACTAGGGGCATTGATGGTGGGAAGTGTACACTAGTGAAGGGATGGGTGTTGAACATTGTATGACGGAAATCCAACCATCAACAACTTTTTAACTACTATTTCACTCACGGTAATTGAAAAAATGGCATTTGTGGCTGGGGTGTAACATTGTACAGTTGAAGGCCTCAGGATATCCATTCCTCCCCACAAATACACACATACACACACACACACACACACACACACACACACACACAAATTCAACCAAAACAGAAGGCAGAGATGAGATCAAAGTATCTGGATAAAGAAGTTTTCATGACCTCTGCCTTTGTTCTATTCCTGTAATTTACCAACATATTAACTTTTCTTCAGTGATTTCTGAATGTCTCTCCAGTTTCACACTTGGAGTTCACATTTCCTCTCATTTGATATTTATAATAGCAAATGGGGCCCTCCCAAAACCACAGAGGCCACAAATTTCAAGATCAAATATAAACAGTTCTCTTATACTCAGTCACTGGTTCATTGCACCACAATGACTCTGGTTCTTAAGACTACTGATATACCCATGAGGTATACATGTCCAAATAATGAATGACTCTTTAGTAACAACAACAACAAAAAATACTACAAATGAAAATTTCTTTATTCAGCTCTGACAGTAGTCACACCATATTGGATAAATGTAATTTCTTGTAACCATTTTTACAACTCTTGGGCATGGTAAAATGCTTCATTTACTTCTTCTTTAAAATCATCTTATATACACAAATACATGAAATCACAAAATATGTGTTTAACCCATTTTAATGTTTATAGCAAAATGTACAAAAAATGTCTATTTTTTACCTCCAGGAATGCAGAGGATCTGGATTTTTTTAATAGTATCTCACAAATGACCTTAGTACTGCCCCAAATATAACCTCTAATTAGCCTCTGTATACCTTCCAGGCCCTGATTAGTTGTATTTAACATTTGTATGAGACTCCGATTCTACTCGAGAAATCTTCTGTATAGCTTGTAATTCCCAGTGGAAAAAAAATTGCTGTGACCTATACAGTTGGAGAAAAGAAAACACAGCTACACTTTTCCAAAAGAAGAACAAAGCAATGAAATAACATACCTTTCACTAAGGACTTAGTGTTATCTGAAACCCTATAATCCACATCCCATTCTATTTCTTCAATAGGTTGGATGACTTAAGTGGGAGGGTCAGAGAACTAATCAATTTTGAGACAGCATCTGCAAAAATAGATAATGTTCATCTAAAGGGCAACCTAGTCATAAAGCCCCACAGGGGGTGAGTAAATAAACACACAGACCTTGTATAAAAGGGTTTCCCTGGATGAATGGCAATGTATTTTTGGCAATGGGATATTCCATCGATACCACCAAAAGAATTTCTGAAGCACCAACATCAGGAGAAACTATGTAACTAAATTGGCATAATTTCTGAACTCCTAAAATGGACTATATGATCTAACTTCTGCACCTATAAAGGTACACCTAACTACCCAAAATTCACTGAGTCCCAGAGATGGAGTGGTAGGACATTTACCTTGCACATAGCTGACCCAGGTTTGATCACAACTTCCTATATGGTCCCCAGAGCACTGCCAGGAATGATCCCTTAGCACAGAGTCAGAGTTAGTCCCTGCTCAGTCCCTGAGCAGGTGAACCCAAAAATTCATTGGGTTCAGAACTAACTTTTATGCCTGAATTTTTTTTATCCTTCTGTGCTTTTTGTGCTTATGAAGGAGTACAAATATCCAAGATTCTGCTTTATCCCTAACTTATAATCTGTTTAAAAGAACAAGGCCTAGATAGTCTATAATAGTATAAAGACAATGGGCAGGAGCGATAGCGCAGCAGTAGAGCATTTGACTTGCACGCGACTGGGTGAATACATTTTGAAGGTCTTTAATATCTAGAAGATATTTCAGAAAATAAATCTTTTCAATGGGAAATTGATTGTCACCTTAATTTAGTTTAACATTTATTAACATTTTGCAGTCTACTCTGACCAATTCCACTTAGAAAGAAACTTTTTTTTTGTTTTGTTTTTTGGGGGTCACACCCAGCAGTGCTCAGAGGTTACTCCTGGCTCCATGCTCAGAAATTGCTCCTAGCAGGCATGGGGGACCATATGGGGCACCGGGCTTCGAACCGATGACCTTTTGCATGAATGGCAAACGCCTTACCTCCATGCTATCTCCCGGGCCCCTAAACTTTGTATCTTATAGAAAATACAGGTTACAAAGAAACAAACAAAACCCCCCAATAATAAATAAACTCTCCTTTTTGTTCTGATTAGATCCTTTGGGACCAAGATAGAGTCTGAGAGAGGCATACTGATGAAAAATAAAGAGGAGATGGACCCAGGCTGTATTTAAATGCAATGTGCCAAAGGTCGAGAGCACAGAGGTTATCTACATGAAAGAATTTGAATTGAGGAAGCCAGTGAAGATTAGGCAGGGGTTTACCACCCCTTGGCAGCCACTGACAGAGTGATGTTCAATTAATACTAGCTCATTTGACACTTAGTCGACCAACAGCAGAGTTAAACATATGTAAAATTACATGCAGTCTCTTCCTGGAAAACTTTGTGAGCAATCTCAATTTAAAGAAGGAAATCTGAAGCACCGTTCATGAACAAAGCCAGGAACAGAGCCTAGAGATTTGACCCTCCAATCCACGATCCTAACCCAGTGCATTCAATCTCCTTCTCCCCTCCCCATGCTGCAAAGCTTGATGTGTGTTGAATACACTCCGGAGTTCTCAACATGTTTTTTCCTTACAGTTCTTTATTAGCAACATTCATTTAGGTTTTGGACTCTTGTCAAATGTAATGTGAATGGAGACCAGATGCCTTTTCTGAGCTCAACAGAACAAGAGGAGAGTCACAGAGCCCATTTTGCCACAATCAAAACTAGTGCTTACAACAACACCCACTGTTGGTGACAGGCTGTGTGGAACAGGGCCAGTGCTGATCTAGCAGAATATGCCAGCTCAATGAGTCAGAAAAATGTTTCAGATGTGCCAGGTTGTTCAGAAATCCCCATCCATTCCTGGGCAGAGTAATTGTTGTGTTCCCCAAGAGAAAGGAATTGAGACGAGAAGAAGCAACGTCCCTAGGAGGGTGCGCGTCATTCACGTTTCTTGCTGGCAGCAGAGCACCACTGCTTTTAAAAGGATTCCACAGACTTACATGAAGGGCTACAAAGGCTAGGCTTGCTGGCAGCAATTCAAAAGCACAAGAAGGACGAATCCGTTGTGGGAAGGAATTCAAGGCAGACAAAAGGATTAGCAGCAAAAAGATGCAGGATGTAGGGGGACAGACGATTATCATTTGCCGTGGGTTTAGCAACACTAGCATGTTTTTATGAATATTTACAAGAACATTTGGAAGCTGTGTCTTTAGCCCACACAGCCTCCACCCCAGTCCTCTTGGTAGGAACTGCACCATATTTAATGAGTCTGGGGGTGGATGGAGGGGGGAATAGAAGATTTTCTTTGACTCCAGTTTGCTGTTACCTTGCCTACTTGTCAAGACTCTGGAGGACAAATACAAGTGGAGAAAAGTTAAAAAACAAAAAGGACGGTCTTTTCTTTCTTTGCAATAATATGGAACTTTATGATTAAGGATGAGAAGCGAAAGAACTGATAATAAAAAGACATGAATGTAATTAAGTGAGAGTCTCAGGCATCCATTTTGATGCCACTGATCTTGCCACCTTGAATAAAGAAGTTTATGAGCATCTTCATTTTAAATATCTATAATCAAAACATCAATTCCTAGTACACAAAGTGAACTTACAGGTCACTTTCCTAGACCTGACTCTCTGGGTCAGAATTTCTGACTCTTCTTACTCCTGACTCTATGGCTGTCTGACTTTAGTCCTCTTGATTCTACATCATCTCCACCAGAAAGACCATACTAACTTGTCTCTGATTTGTCAAGTTTCTATTCCCTTTAACATTTCCCAAGTTTATCTTAAGGAATAAGAGAGCAGTAATCAAGAGCAAATGCTCTGAAACTCAAGAGTCTGCATTCTCCAGCCTCAATAATTTAAAAAGTTACTGAGTCTTTTTTTTTCTTACTGAGGTATCATGATTTATGTAATGTTAATATTAATTTGTTGGATATACATAACTGTACACACACACAACCAGAATGTCAATATCCTTCAACCATTGTCCCTAGTTTCCTTCTTATCTTCCCTCATCCACAATCTATACATACCCTACTTGTCAAACACAGTTCTTTAGATAAAATTTCAGAATTTATTTTCATTGGCCATTTATGTTTCCTCTACTTTTCTAAACTCCATATAGGAGGAAAATCAGAATAGCAATATAAGTTCATTCCAAGTTATAGACATTGTCTATATAGATTTTGTCTTTGTTATAGCTGACTAATATTTCATTGTATATATATATATATGTATATATATATATACGCCACAATTTTTGGGGGGTTTGGGTCACACCCAGCTGTGCTCAGGGGTTACTCCTGGCTATACGCTCAGAAATCACTTCTGGCAGGCTCGGGGGACCATATAGGATACCGGGATTCAAACCACCGTTCTTCTGCATGCAAGGCAAATGCCCTACCTCCATGCTATCTTTTTATCTACTGATCTGTTGAACACTTGGGTCATTTTCAGACTTTGGTTTTTGTAAATAGTGCAAATAACTAGTGTAAATCTTGCAAATAACTTTTCAAATTAATGTATTTATCTTCTTGGGATAGACAGAATAGAATAAACTCACTAGATTATATGAAGTTTTATTCAAGTTTTTTTAAGTCATTTCCATACAGTTTTCCATACAGATTAAATTAGACAACACTCCCACTACTGAGTAAGGGTTCATTTGCCACCTCATTCCTGCCAGCACTGCTTGTTTCCTCAACTATTTTCTGTAGGCCATTATCACTTGTGTGAGGTGATACCTCATTGTCATTTTTATTTGATTTTCATTTCCCTTATAATTAGTAATTATAATCAATTTTAATCTTCCTGTTGGCCACCAATATGTCTCTTTTGGGAAGAAAATGCTTAGCTAGTCTCTTCACTTTTTGTTGAGCATTGCATGTGCTTTGTATATTTGAATACTTACCATTTGTTGATGTATGGTGTGCAGATATTTTCTCCTATTCACTAGAATTTCTTTTTTTGTCTTAGTCATGTCTTTTGCAATGTAGAACTTTTTGTTTATGTTCATTTCTGCTTTTTTTCTTTGTCAACGAAGTCAAATAATTAATTGAAAACACTTTTGAGGTCAATATCATAAAGATATTGCTGGTCTTTTTTTTTCAATATATTTGTTAATACAAGCCTAATGCTTAGTTCTTTAAACCATTTTAATTAGTGGTGTGTTGATTTTGCTTATGGTATGAGATAAATACCCAATTTCTGTGGGGGGTTTCTCTCTCTTTCTCTTTTTATTTTTGTATGTGGCTAATAAATGTTCTTACCACTATTGGCTAAAAATATTTTCCTAAATATACTGAGTTCCTTTGTCAACAACTTGCTGCAGGTACTTTTCTGTCAATACACAGTTATCACCACAATTCTGCTAAAGGTAACTATTTCCACAGAGATAGCATTCTTAAAATGGCTATTCTAATTGAAAACCAGGTTACTTCTCTAAAAAAAAATTCTTAATCAGCTAAAAACCCATTTGCATAATTATTGGTATGATCATCAACAAGCAAGTCACATCAAGAATTATCTCAAGCAGAAAGTGTTTTTAATTCAATGCTAATGGGAATGTAGACTGTTCCAACCTTTTTGAAAAACAAAATGGACATTCTTCAACAACTAGAAATTGAACTTCCATATGACCCACAATACTGCTCCTCATAATCTAACCTAAGGATTCAAAATCACAATGCAAAAAAACCTTCTGCATGACTGTTTATTCCAGTACTATTCCAGAATATGAATACAATTCAAGTTCCCAATAACATGGACCTGTTATACTGGCAGGCAGGGGACAGAGAGTGGTGGTATAGGATACACTCTGGGTTCATTGGTGTAGGGAGGTCAACACTGATGGTGGGAATGGCCCTGATTCAGACTCATTGTATAGCTGAAATTCAACTATGAAGGACTTTGTAGATCACAATGGTTTCAATAAAATTAAATTTTAAAAAAGAACAGATGAGTGGATAAAGAAATGAATATATCTACACAATGGAATGCTACATGGTTGTTAGGAAAAATAAAGTCATATACATGGATAGGAAAATATGATATTGAGAGTATTATGCTGAGCAAAATGAGTCAGCATGAGAGGGATAGACATATAAATATTTCACTGATTCATGGGATATTTTTAAAAAGATAGCAAGGTAAAACCCAAATGCTATAGAAACAAGGCCAGAAGGATCAGTCCATGGTAAAAAGCTTGCCACAAATAGTGGGGGAGTGCAGTTCGAGCAGAGGAGCGACCACTATGATAATGATAGTTGGAACGGATTAATATAGACAGAAACTGGATGTTGAAAGGAGATAAAGTGATATGGATGATACCCCTTCTGTAACAGTATTGCAAAACACAATGTCTAAAAGACAAAAAGATGAGAGAGAGAAGATAGAGACAGGCAGGCGAAGGCAGGGTGAGGGCAGAATGGAAACTGGAACATTGGTGGTAGAAAATGTGCACTGGTGAAGGGTGTTGGGTATTGTATGACTAAAACTCAGTTCTAAACAACTTTATGACTATGTATCTTATAATGATTTAATTAAAAATTATCTCTTAAAAACTCAAATAAAATTTTAAAAACAAAAAATAATTCTCTCAAGCAATGATAAAAATGCCAAGTCTGGCATCATTTATACCATTTGTACTCTCATTAATATTAATTTAATTTGTATTTCTGTTCATGAGTTCTCTACTGTTAGATTATGCATTAATATTAATTTAATTTGGGGGCCGGGCGGTGGCGCTGGAGGTAAGGTGCCTGCCTTGCCTGCGCTAGCCAAGGAGGGACCGCAGTTCAATCCCCCGGTTTCCCATATGGTCCCCCAAACCAGGAGCGACTTCTAAGTGCATAGCCAGGAGTAACCCCTGAGCGTCACTGGGTGTGGCCCAAAAAACAAAACAAAAAAAAGAATATTAATTTAATTTGTATTTCGGTTCATGAGTTTTCTACTGTTAGATTATGCCTTATTTTACCCCAAACAAAGCTCATCCCTGGTTCCTTTTGTTTTTTGTTTTGTTTTGGTTTGGTTTGGTTTGGTTTTGGTTTTGGGTTTTTGGGCCACTCCGGTAGTGCTCACGGGTTACTTCTGGCTATCTGCTCAGAAATCGCTCCTGACAGGCACGGGGGACCATCTGGGACACCGGGATTCGAACTAACCACCTTAGGTTCTGAATCGGCTGCTTGCAAGGCAAACACCGCTGTGCTATCTCTCCAGGCCCCCTGGTTCCTTTTATTCATTTGTTTTCAACTTGGTTTTTACCCCAAAATAGAGATTGTCTTACATGTAAATCTGGGCAGGACTGAGTTATCTGTCCTTTCTCGTTCTTACTCCCCCAACCATTGTGGTCTCTGTTCTCAATAAAAATGATAATTCTGGCAGGCAGCTTGCTCACTCTTGATATGAGGTAGATGATTGCCAGACTAATTGTTTCACCCTCAGCATGGTTTGCATTATTTCATGCATGATCCTGCTTCAGACCTGTTCACCTGTAGTTTGAGATACAGTGTGTGGGGTGATTTTACGTTCTACTGCCTTTCTTCTGCCCCAAATTACTATGTGTTTTCATAGAGTATCCTGGGAATGTCCCTCCCGCATACCTCTATTTTAAACCATTTAAACTTTCTACACAGAGCAACAATAAATAGCTTATATAAATGCTGGAGGGAACTTAAGAAAATGAAATTGCTATATAAATAACGATTACTTGATGGAATGCCTGTATAAATAGATCGGGAATCCTGCTCCCCTCTACTCCACACAGACACAAACGAAATATATTCAATTTTTTTAGAAAATATGCTTAACTTTTGTAGTTGTATTTTCATTAAGGATTCTCTTTGGTCAAGTTATTTTGCTGCAGTCAACAATATCAATTGTTAACATGTGAAGTGGAAAGTTGACATGTTAAAATGTGCTAGGTAATTTATATACTTTGGGGAAAGTAGAAGAAATAGACATGAGACTGATGTCCTGAAGTTGAATCATGCCTGAGAACTGACTGAGAAGAAAATTGCCAGGTGTCATCAACTTCCCTGCTACCACTTCCTTGTCACAGATTTACCTTTTAATTGCTAATGTCCCTCTGAGCAGAAAGAATCAGACATGCATCAAAGAAATGGACACTATTCTGGTTTTTTATTTGTTGCCAAAACTTATTTCTTATGTTTGTTTGAATTTGGGTCACACTCAATGATGCTAAAGGGTTGATTCTGGCTCTGGGTAGATCAGCCTTGTGTAAGTCAAATGGCCTACCTATATAAATATATCTCTAGCTTCACAAATAATTCTTTTTTGTTTGTTTATTTTGGTTTTGGCTTCTTTTATATTTTGGCCAAAACCTACAGCATTCAGGGATTATTCCTGATTTTGTGCTCAAATATTATTTCTGTCAGGCTCAGGGGTCCATCTGGGATGCTGGGGATCGAACTCAGGTTGTCCGCAGGCAAGGCAAACTCCCTACCGACTGTTCTATCACTCTGACCCCACAAATTTATTTTTGTTCTAGATTGTCTGTGTTCTAGATCATCAATGACTGAAACTTTTTTTAAATGAGAATGTCTGTTATTGTTGAAGCTAAATTAAGCTGTTCTGAGTGTTTCACAAGCATGAAATTATGACTTCAAACATATCAGTTCTCATCTTTAACAAAAAGTTGAAGTCTCTTCTTTCTTTTTAACATATATTGGGTTTTAGTAACTTTAAGTTCCAGTAATTCATAATTGGTAATACAAGTATATTGCACATATTTGAGTTAAATTATTTGCTGTCTTCATATTACATATACCTATATGTAAGAATACCTATAATACCAAAAATACTTATTTTCCATAGCCACTGAAGTCTCTTTTCCCTTCTAATTTATTCTACCTCCCTCACAAGCTTCTATCATTCTATCTCATAAAATACCAGAACACAGAATTTTAAATAAATAACATATATAAATAGTATTTATGAATTTTTGAGGCCTGGCTTCTTTTGCTGAGTACGTTAAATTTTGATAGATAGTTGGATAGATAGATAGATAGATAGATAGATAGATAGATAGATAGATAGATAGATAGATAGATAGATAGGGATAAGATAGATATATTCATAGTTCATTCATCGTAGTATTCCATCCCATAGATATATTACATTTACCCATTTGTCTGTAGATAGGTATTTGAAACTATTACACATAAATCCTCTATATTCAGGTGTAATTCACTGTGCAGACTTATGCTTTCTTCTATCTTAGGTATTTAGAAGTGAAAGGATTGTATTAATGACAGATGGACACCTTTCTTTTTATCATAGTTCCAAACTTCTTTTCAAAGTGGTTATATTATTTTATACTTAACATAAGCAGTCTGTGAGAGTACTAATAATTCCAGATTTTCAGCAACATCTGACATGGTCAGCCTTAATAATTCTGTTTTATTTTGCTTTGGGGACACACTGGTGGCATTCAGGTGTTTGGCTCCTCGTTCAGAAATCAGGCCTGGCAGACTCAGGAGATCATATGTGTGCCAAAAATCAAGCTCAGGCCAGCCGCATATGCTATCTCCCATGTGCTATTTGCCCAGGTCCCAGTCTTAATAATTGTAACCTTAGTATTATAGTTACAATTTACATTTCCCTACTGACATTGTTGAGCTTTTCTTTATATGTTTAAATGTCATTGATATATTTTCTTAGGTAAAATGCTTTCAAATTTTTTTTTTTATGGTTTTCGGGCCACACCCAGTGATGCTCAGGATTTACTCCTGGCTATGTGCTCAGAAATCACTCCTGGCTTGGAAGACCATATGGGACACCGGGATTTGAACCATCTATCCTGGATCGGTGCTCCGGCCCCACTTTTCACATTTTTTTAATTGGGTTCATCTTAAAGTTCTTTGTCAAATCAGTATTTTGCAAATATTTTGTCCTCTGTGCCTACTTTTTCCTACTGTCTTTCAACAAGTAAAAGCTCTTGATTTTGATGAAGTATATCTCACTAGTTCTTTTCTTTTGTAATTCATTCTTTTAGTGTAATGTTTTCAAAATATTTTTCAAATTCAAGTTAATTAACTTTCACTTTTGTTTCCATCTAGACTTTTTATAGTTTTAACTCTTAAATATAGGTTTGTACCCTATTTGAGATCATTTTAATGGCTCATATGGGATCCAGGAAAATGTCTATTCTTTTGCAAAGGTTTCCCAGTTGTTCAGGAACAATGAAATTTTCTTAGTATATTTAACAACAGTCATCAGAAAAACATGTCTGTACTCTAATCTATTTTTCTTAAGTATGTGTCTATCTTTCTACCAATATTCCACTGTATTTAGAACAAGTTTTTAAATCATGTGGTATTAGTAATCTACTTTTGTTTGGGGTTGAGGAGTGCATTTTCTGATTCTTTATGGTTCCATGAAAGGTCTAGAATTGGCTCATCAATTACAAACATCTGCTAGGATTTCAAATTTAATTCCACTGAGTATATGAGTCAGTATGATCGTAAGTAATATATTAATCATTTGAGTCTTCTGATTCATCAACACATTTCTCCTTTCACTTAGACTTTCTTTGTTTTCAACAATAATTTATGATTTCCAATACACATGTCTAATACACATTTTGTCAAGTTTATCCTAAGCATTTTATACCATTGATGTGATGACAAATGACATTGTTGTTGGGAGATTACCAAGCAGTGCTCAGAGACTTGGTGGCCACTCCAAATGCTTTTTGGTCAACAAGACAAATAAAAGAATGCAGTGATGTTCTGTGATACTGAGGGACAAAATATTCCTGTATGTGCTCAGGACCATTCAGGAAACACCCAGAAATTCATGAGGAATGAGGTGTGCCAGGAATCAAACTAGTGTCAAGCACATGCACCTTTAATCCTTAATCTGTCTTTCCAATCCCCTATGTTAATTGTAATTTCTGAATTTCATGCCATTTTATAGAAATTTTTGTTTTGTATATTTATTTTATATGCTACAACCTTCTAAACAGTTCATATTAGTCTGAGTTCCATAAGATTTTCAGTATGGAAATCATTTCAGTATGACTCCTCATTTCATCTGTGAATTTGTATGCCTTTTTCCTTTTTCTGTCATGTTGGCAAGAATTTTTTGGTTCAATATTGAAAAGAATTGATAAGGGATCTAGAATTTAATTGCAGGTAAATAAAAGTTATGACTTGAAAATTTGTCTCCATATTTTTATGAGAAATAATTGAACCCTAGTGACAGAGTTTACCATGGCAAAGTTTAGCACAGTGTGTTCTTCAATAAAATTTTTCTGTATATGTTTGTGATATATGTACATTTTCAAGTGTGGGGCCCATTTCTGGGGCTTTTGCAAACATCAAGTGTAGAGACAAGCATTTAGGAGAGATAAAATAGTAATATTTTATATTATTATCATATTATTATCATACTTATATGATTTATTCTTCATCTGGTTTGCCCTTAATTCACACAAATGTCATAAATAGGCTGATTAATTCTTACTATAGGCCTCTATTTTGAATTTTTAATAAAAATTTATGTTAATTTTTTATGTTATAATTATTTTTGTATAGTTTGTATAGATGTCAGATGAATCACCTGATTTATTGATTTTTCTCATGTTGTCAGCTAACACAGATTCTGGCTATTAATACATGGATTTTTAAAAAATATTTTTCAATTAAGTTTATCAATAAACATGCCATGACAAGTCAAATTAGCTTGTCAAATCCAAAATGATATATCATTACACACCTTCAATATAACTGCTTTCAAACACATACTACATTTATTTAACTTAATAATTAGCTAGATGAATAATGAAAGTCAGAACTAATGCACATGATAGATGAAAAAATAAAAAGAAACAAAATTTATATCCACTTTATTTAATTTACTCCAAAATAATAGTTTTATTACCTGTACCTGATTTAAATAGAATACAACCTTGAAAGACGAGTTCAGCAGAGTTCAAGCTTTTGACATTCAAACAGGCCAGAGCAGTCAAGAAAATTGTGCTTCTTCATAGAAAATAGCTCTGACAGGTTGATTGTGACTAGATTTCTCAATATAACAAATGCAAGAAAGTATACTCTTCCAATGAGTTTTAGCATTCTCAATTGAAATCTGTATTGTTAATAGTTCTATGCATAATATCCACAGAGAAGCCGTGATAGTGAGCAAATGATCAAAATCAAAGTCAATGTGTAAAATAATTTAAGTCAAAATACACATGACCTGAGCCTTTTAGCAGTTAATGAGTTGTTTTAATCATTTCAAATTATACTTTAAAAAGTTACTCAAAATTCTAAGTGAATAAAATACCCTTTCTCTTCCCAAATCTTTTTTTCCAAATTAGCTTGTCAAGGCCAAAATGATATATCATTAGACATCTCTAATATGACTGCTTTTCAAACACAAAATGTCTATAATGCAAATCAGATTTATCAGATTATTTTAATACTAGGCTTGTGTGGAGAAAAAATTATTAAAGACATATTTTAAAATATAGTCAGTTACACATCAAGTCAGACACTTTTTCTAAAATCAATACATTTCAAATAAAAGTATTTAAGTATTATGTTCCTAAATGCAGCAAAAAAATGATTTAGATTTTTTATATAAAATCTTTATTTAAGCACCATGATTACAAGCATGATTGTATTTGGGTTTCTTTCCATCATAAACAAAACACCCCCTTTCACCAGTGCAACATTCCCACCACCAGTGCCCCATCTTTCTCCTTCCCCACTCCTGCCTATATCAAGTCAGGCATTCTACTTCTTTCACTCATTATGATAGTGGTTAGTATAGTTATTTCCCTAACTGCACTCAGCTATTCCACTACTAGGGATATACCCTAGGAACACAAAAATACAATTCAAAAATCTCTTTCTCACACCTATATTCATTGCAGTGCTATTTAGATTTTTTTTCCAAAATCAGACAGAGATGCTGCCAAAAAAAAAAGAAAATTACAGACAAATATTCCTGATGAACACAGATGCAAAGATCCTCAACAAAAATCCTGGCAAATAGGATCCAATGCCTCATCAAGAAGATCATTCACTATGATCAAGTAAATTCACTATGATACCAGGAATGAAAGGATGGTTTAACATCCATAAATCTATCAACATAATACATAACATCAACAACAAGAAAAATAAAAGTCACATGATCATATCAATAGACGCAGAGAAAGCATTTGATAAGGTTCAAAACCCATTCTTGATTAAAAAATAATCTCAGCAAGACGGGAATATAAAGAACCTTTCTCAATATAGTTAAGACCATCAACCACAAGCCAATGGCAAATATTAACCTCAGTGGAGAAAAACGAAAAGCCTTTCCTCTAAATTTTTGTAGAAGACAAGGCTGTCCTCTCTCACAACTCCTATTCAAAATAGTACTGAAAGTCCTTGCTATAGTGATTAGGCAAGAAAAAGATATCAAGGGAATCCAGATAGGAAAGAAAGAAGTCAAGCTCTCACTATTTGCAGATGACATGATACTATACTTAGAAAACCCTAAACAAAGACTACCAGAAAGCTTCTAGAAACAATAGATTCATATAGCAATGTGGCAGATATTTTCATGTCATGTATTTTTATTTTATGTGCTCCCAAATTATAGGTACATGAACTTTTGGTCAGTTTGAAGGATAATCCTAGCCAAACATCTATTATCATCAAAGGTTTTTATTTGTTTGTTTGTTTGTTTGTTTGTTTGTTTTGCTTTATTTGGCCACATCCAGTGAAGCTCAGGGATTACTCCTGGCTATGCACTCAGATATCGCTCCTGGCTTGGGGGACCATATGGGACGCTGGGGGATCGAACTGCGGTCTGTCCTAGATTAGCACATGCAAGGCAAATGCCCTATCACTTGTGCCACCACTCCAGCCCCCATCACAAAGTTTTTCAAAGTAAGAAAGCAATATTCCTACCAACTCTCTACCTATATAGTAACCAAGAACATTTTGGAATCTATACTCCCCTGGGTGCTGATCTTAGCCAAATCAAATCTCTTTCTATAGCTACAATAGATCAATGCTGTGCATCATTATAGCTAGTGATTAATCAAATAATACAAAGATATTTATTTCTTGTCAGTTTATTTTTTAATTACAATATAAATAATGCAGGATAAGAAACGCGAAACAGTAAATAAAAAAGAGGCATTAGGGGGAAAACAGAACTACTGAAGAATCTTTTCATAGAAGTGTCATTTGTTATATAAAAAACCTTCATCCATGTAGAACAACTCTCTGTTTCTAGATCACTGGATACTACCACCCTCTCTCAGCTCTGACCTCCCAGCTTACACCTCTATAAATCAGTCCTTTTTAAACTTTCTTCAGCTAAACCTGGGTCCATCACCTTGCCTGATGAATCACTTCGTATTCAGTGTTCTTTCTATTTAGTCTTATAAGTATGACTTTTAATTTTATTCTAATTTTATTTATTTACTTTTAATTTTATTTTATAAGAAATAGTGCAGGTATTTAAAGCATTTGCCTTGCATGCAGCATATCGCAGTTTAAATCCCAATAATGCATAAGATCCCTGAACATTAAGCCAGGAGTAAGCCCTAAGCACAGCTGTGTGTGGTCCAGAATAAACAATTCTGAGCCATAGTGTAGAAAACTTTTTACAAATGCTATGTATTACAGCCAGTTATTGGTCATCAACTATTATAGTCTGAGTTTTTTCAGGATACCATGCAGACAAGAATGGAAACAGTAAGGCCACTTCAGGTCTTGTTTGAAAGACACTTGTAACTTCAACCATATTTTATTTGACAAGGCAAGTCACAAGTCCAAACTGAAGAGAGGCAAGCACTCTTTTTGTATATTTGTCTACTTGCTTTGATGAAAGGACCTGCAAAATGTTTGTAGCCATTTTTAGTTTACAACAATCCCAGGAAGAATATTGAGAGGGAAAGAGCCAGTAATTGTGTAATTATCCTCTTTTATATATAAGTAAATTGAGGTACAAAGAGATAAAGTATAGAACATAAAAATTCTGCAATGGGGGACCCTGAGCCTGCCAGGAGTAATTTCTGATCCCAAATCCACGAGTAACCCTGGGCACCGCCAATTGTAGCCCCAAACCAATGAATAAATAAATAATAAATAAATTCTGAAATGTACCTCAATTCCATACCATTAATATTGCTTAGGTGCTTCGTGAAGTTATAATCCTTGGGATTCCACCTCATATCTACTAAATTAACAAAGAGATACTATTTAAATAGTGATACAATTGTTGTACATACTTTGAATATTTTATAACACTACATATGTTAACTTTGAGTTGGTCCCAGGAGTTTGTGATATAATTGGGTCTTCATCATAATGATCATGTACACTAAAAATTGAAGAATGTGGGTAAGGAATATGACTCAAAGGGTTAGAGCAGGTTTTTTGTATATAAAGACTCTAAGTTTGAACCCTGGCACCACATAGTCCCCCAAGCTCCTCTAAAATAATTCTAGTTGCCTGTACTATGAGCCTGGGCACTGAACTGGCAGGTTCAGATTGTGGTGTCAGATATTGCAACTAGTGGACCATGATTCCCAAAGCACTCCTGGGAAGTCCTCCCCGATATTGTATATTCAATAACACCTTAATAAAATATTTGAAAAGAGACAACTCGCAATCATGACCCAATTTTATCTAGGTGACCCTGAAAGAATCAATCCTTTTATAACTTCAATTTTTTTTCTTACTAGAAAAAAATGCAAATAAAATCTGCTTTGCCTACTCCAACAGCCTTATTATGAATAGCAAAGGAAAATGCTGCAAGGAAAAGCAAGCAATAAAATATGATGAATATGTTAATGTCCAAGATCACAGAATTTATTAGTGATAGAATCAAGACTAAACCAGCTGGGTTCCGGGTCTTAAACCTCTTCAGGAACAAACACTAATTGGGGCCGTCAGCTTTCCAGCCTTTTCCAGATCTTCAAAACTACTGCAAACTGCAATACTGATTACAAGGACCAAGCAAAAAGTCGAGTGTGATGTGCTCACAGCAAAGCAAAAAGCCCCCACCACCCCCCACTTCCTCCCTCAGGGCAAAAATGCCATTCCTTAAACTAGTACACACAAGGCCATTGCAGAAGGGCATGACTGTCTTTTCTCCTTTTCATGGGAAAGGACTATGAGTGGGAAGTGTTCAGGATGAGTGAATATTACTGGGAAGTGGGAGGTGGAGTGACAATCCTGGCCTAGATTGTGTTTTTTGAGTTTGATGTATGTCAGTGGAATGGCATCTACAGCCTGCTGAAACTTTTGGAGACTCAGAATTTGAGAGCTGGTGGGTGAGAAATTGTGATCTCTTCCTGATTATTCACCTCCTCCAACCTATATTTTAATTCACCCACTCTTAATTCTAATCTTCCCTCTAAGCAATTTTATAAAACTCAAGAAGCCTATTGCAGTTTTATCAGCTTTCTCAGCCTTCCACAAATTTAAAGTAGAAAGACTAGATAATCCCTTTATCCGACCTAATCATAAACCCAGTTTCCCATCAAGTTGACAGAAAAATCAGAGCTGTATCTCAGCATTAAAAAAA
>PVKC010006085.1:0-31811 GCA_004027635.1 Crocidura indochinensis | reverse complement strand
TTTTTTTTTTTGGTTTTTGGGTCACACCCGGCCGCGTTCAGGGGTTACTCTTGGCTCTATGCTCAGAAATCACCCCTGGCAGGCTCAGGGGACCATATGGGATGCTGGGATTCGAACCACCGACCTTCTGCATGAAAGGTAAATGCCAGGTCCGGAGAGATAGCATGAAGGTAGGGCGTTTGCCTTTCATGCAGAAGGTCATTGGTTCGAGTCCCAGCATCCCATATGGTCCCCCGAGCCAGCCAGGAGCGATTTCTGAGCATAGAGCCAGAAGTAACCCCTGAGCACTGCTGGGTGTGACCCAAAAACCAAAAAAAAAAAAATAATAATAAGGCAAATGCCTTACCTGTATGCTATCTCTCTGGTCCCAATTTTCAGCATTTTTCACCAGCAGATGTCAGGGAGCAGCTGAATGGTGCAACTTGATTTCTAGTCTTGATCAATGAAGTCTATGGGACTTTTCTTGGGAGGTGGGGAGGCATCCTGAGGATGTTGGTGGGCAGTGTGGTGTCAGGGATGGAACTTGGGGCTTCACATCTATACCTTGAAGACAGGCAATCAAGCCCTGGTGCCACATAGGGTCTTCTGAGCACCACCATGAATGATCTCTGAGTACAGACAAGTGTGCTGCCCTTTCCCTACAAAATAAACAAATAAATGAAAAGTCTAGTAATAAAAGCACTTTTTGGGTGAGGGGAATGCCAGAGACTGAGCCAGGGTCTGATACATGACCTTGAAGCATGAGCTGTTCTCTGAGCTGTATCTCAAGCCCTTTGTGACCTGGTAAGTTAATTCCCAGGTCTTTGCTCATTATTCTGAGTAATTCTTTGCAGCAGCCTTGGATGAACCTCATTAGATTCCTTACAGTAAGATAAGGGAACCAGGTACCCGGGTTAGGTCAGCAGCTCAGTCAGTGAGGTAGTAAATGAGTCATCTGGGTTTCAAAGTGAACTTGGCTTCTGGCCTTTGCTCACATCCCTTTTTTTGCCAACCACACATATTTAAGAAAGTTTGGCAAATACCCTCAGTCCTAAGATAAGAATAAGAAAATAGAAATGTCTCATAATCCTACCATCCAGGAATTAACCAAACTTTGTGTGTGTGTGTGTGTGTGTGTGTGTGTGTGTGTGTGTGTGTGTGTGTGAACTGATATTTGAAATAAAACAGAAAGAAAAGCACAAGGGAACAGAAAAGAATCTTGTCAGGTATAATACACCTTAGTTGTTTGCTTTTATTTCATCACTTGAAAACAGTTTGTAAATCTGTAAATCTTTTCTCATCTCTGTAAATATTTGACTTTCTTGTCTGTGAGTGGATCATATTCTATCATGGAATTAATTTAACTATTCTCTTCTTGCCATTTATTTTCTTTATGAGTTTTTAAGTCTTATCCCAATAAATAGTTGCTTATTCCCTTATGTTAAATGTCTAGGACAGTTGGCAAAGTTTTTTTTTTTTTTGGTGGTGGAAGGTTGGGCCATACCTGGCAACATTCAGGGGTTACTCCTGACTTTGTGCTCAGAAATCGCTCCTGGCAGACTTGGCAGGACCATGTGGGATGCTGGAAATTGGACCCGGATGCCTCACAGGTCGGCTGTGTGAAAGGCAAACACTCTTTCACTGTGCTATCACTCCATCCTCAAAGATTTTTTCTGTCTGTTTTTTGTTTTTTGGGGTTACACTCGGCAGCACTCAGGGGTTACTCCTGGCTCTATGCTCAGAAATCACTCCTGGCAGATTCAGGGGACCATATGGAATGCTGGGATTTGAACCACCATCCTTTTTTAAATTTTTTGTTTTGTTTTGTTTTGTTTTGGGACCACACCCTGTGGTGCTCAGGGGTTACTCCTGGCTGTCTACTTAGAAATAGCTCCTGGCCAGCACGGGGGACCATATGGGACACCGGGATTCGAACCAACCACCTTTGGTCCTGGATCAGCTGCTTACAAGGCAAACATCGCTGTGCTATCTCTCCGGGCCCTTGAACCACCATCCTTCTGCATGCAAAGCAAATGCCCTACCTCCATGCTATCTCTCCGGCCCCAAGATTTTTATTTATCTAGTTAAAATTGTTGTAAAATCTAGTAAAATTGTTTGTAAATCGAAATTAGTTTCAATATGATCTAGGTTTCAAGTGTGCAGCATTATATATCAATGTTTGTATTTAAACATAGGCATTATATTTGCCACTCAAAGTCTAGTTGACATTCTTTGCCTTAGTTAAATTCATATTATAGATAATTCCTTTCTTCCCTCTTTATTTTTGGTGGTGCCAGGTCCCATTCATGTGACAATAGTCTTGTAGGCCCATAGGTGTTCATTACACATATTTTTGGAATTGTTACTTTATTTATTTAAGGTTTGGGTTTGGGGGCCACACCTGGCAGTGCTCAAAGCTTACTATAGGCTCTGTCCTTAGGGATCACTCCTGGCAGTGCTTAGAGGACGCTATGTGTTGCCAGGGATTGGAAGGGTCTGATTGTGTGCAAGGCAAGTGTGCTATCACTCTATCCCTGAAAATTGCCATTAAAAATAGATTATGGGGACCGGCGTGATGGTGCTAGAGGTAAGGTGTCTGCCTTGCCAGCGCTAGCCTAGGATGGACCACGGTTCGATCCCCTGGCGTCCCATATAGTCCCCCAAGCCAGGAGCAACTTCTGAGCGCATAGCCAGGAGTAACCCTTGAGCTTCACTGGGTGTGGCCCAAAAACCAAAAAAAAAAAAAAAGATTATGATTAATATTGGTACCAGGGTAAGTTCTGCCCAGTTGTAGTTGTTAGTTTTTTGTAGTTAGTGGGCCAAGGGAATTCCCTTTCTAATCTCCCCAATATTTACTGTACCTATAAAAAAAAAAGAAAACAAAGAATTTTGTTTGTTTGTTTGTTTGTTTTGGGTCACACCCGGTGTGTTCAAGGGTTACTCCTGGCTCTGTGCTCAGAAATTGCTCCTGGTAGGCATGGGGGAACCATGTGGGATGCCGGGATTTGAACCATCATCTATACTGGATTAGCTGCATACAAGGCAAATGCCCTACCTCTGTGCTATATCTCCGGCCCACAATTTCTTTTTATTCATGCTCGTGGTTATTGTTTGGTTATTATCTTTATTGCTGTGGTGCTTTTTTTGTAGTCACTGGTTTCAGATTTTTATTTAATATTTTTTGGTGTGGTTGTGGTTTTCTTGTTTTGTTTTTTGTTTGTTTGTTTTTTGTACTTTTGTATTTTTTTTGTTTTGTTTTTGGGTCACACCGGCAGTGTTCAAGGTTACTCCTGCCTCTAGGCTCAGAAATCACTCCGGGCAGGCTCAAGGGACCATATGGAATGCCGGGATTCGAACCACCGTCCTTCAGCATACAAGGCAAACGCCCTACCTCCATGCTATCTCTCTGGCCCCGTATTTGTATTTTTTGTTCTGTTTATCTTCTTTTTTCCCTTTCTTCTTATTTATTTATTTTTATTTCTTATTTATTTTTAATTTTTTGTTTTGTTTTGTTTTGGGGTCATACCTGGCAGCACTCAGGGGTTATTCCTGGCTCTATGCTCAGAAATTGCTCCTGGCAGACTCGGGGGACCATGTGGGTTGTCAGGATTTGAACCACCATCCTTCTGCATTTAAGGCAAATACCCTACCGCTGTGCTATATCTCCAGCCCCTCCCTTTCTTCTTTTAAATTGATATTTATAATATCTAGATGGACTCCTCCCAGTTTATTGTTTGTGTTTTGTGATTTTTCTTTCTTGTCTTTTTTCTTTTTTTTTTTTTCAAACAGAACCACATAACTTGAATCATCTTGTTCTGCCTTATAAATTGAGGGAAATAAAATTGATGGTTCCAGGACCAAACAGTTGTATGAACATTGAATAGAAATAAAAAAAAATGATCAGACTTAAACATTAAACTCAAAGTCAACGACAACAGAATTGATACCAATCTACAGCAAGCTATATACAGAGGAGACCAGTTATACTAGCAGTTCGGAGGGCAAAGGGGGATATGGGATGCATGCTGGGAACAGTGCTGGAGGGAGGACAACACTGGTGGTGGGAATGCCCCATTCAATGTCACTATGTACCTTAAATATTACTGTGAAATATTTGTTACAAATTATTTCACAAAGTGAAAATAATTCACTTTGGTCACAATAAAAAGTATTTAAAAACACACAAGCAAGCAAACAAAAAATAGATTATTATTCTTATCATTATTTGTTTGTTTGTTTGAGGAGCATACCCAATGGGTGCTCAAGACTTACTCCTGGCTTTGTGCTTACTCCTGGAGGGTTCAGGAGACTATATGGGGTGCTGATATTGAACCTAGGTCAGCTGTTTGAAGCCAAACACCCTACTTGCTGTACTTGGCTTAGGCCCCTGGAATTTGTCATTTTTAATTGGCTGAGTATGTACAATAGAAGCCGCCTGAGTCTACAAAGAGGGTGTTGGGAAAACTGCTCAGGAAGATAAGTGAGGCTCTATCCTTCAGGTTACCCTGGGGAGCTAAAGCCATTTCAGAGTGAAGATGCAAAGGACCACTGTCCCTCCTTTATCTAGCCACCTGTTTCCTTACCTGTGCTCATCTTGGCTCTTTTTCATTCCAGCGAGCAACCTCTTGGCAGTGCCGGGCGTCAGCAGCATCCATGAAATGCATATCTGGGAACTGATCAATGGAAAGAGCATCGCTACCCTGCATGTCAAGTATGACAAGGACAGGGGCTACCAGGATGCCAGCCAGAAAATCCGAGAGCTCTTCCACCAGGTGGGAATCCACAACGTGACCATCCAGTTTGAGCAGGTGGATAGGATGGAGCCATCAGGCCAGGACTCCCAGGCTCTTTGCAGCTCACCCTGCATCTCTGGGGCCTGCAAGAAGCATCTTTGCTGTCCACCTCGAGCTCTGCCCCTGACCCATGTTAACGGCTGTGCTGAGCATAACGGCTGTCCTCCAGGGGCAAATCTTGGGAGGCAAGCAGCCACACACGTGGCCATCAGTTTGACTTCAGATGGCGTGAGTGATGGAGGACACACGGATACCAGGACTCAGGAGAACCAGCAGTATGTCAACAGCACTCATTTCTGAGCCAGGCAGTATGAGCAGGCTGTCTAGATGAGGTCCAAATGAATAGGCTGTATAGACAAGGCCCTTTGGTACCACCAGACTCTGGGCTCACTAAGGTGCTCTGTGCTGAGAGAGGGGCACGTACAAAGAAGATGCTGTAGTTTTGAGGGGAATGTAATATCCCTCCTGCCTCAGCCTAGGTGTTCCATGCTGCTCCTCATCACTTTTGCTCGGAATGCCCTTCTCTCGAAGCCCACTTACTCACCTCTCTATCAGAAGCCCAGGGTTCTGGCCACATCCTCCACTGTACTTATTTTATAAACTGACAAGAGCCACTTGACTGACTGGCAGCTGAGTAAGCACAGAGGCTGCAGCAGTGTGGCCCTTTCTTCAGAACCAGAAAGACAATTGCTCTTGCTTTCCTGAAATTCTCCTGGAGGATCAGCCAAAAGGAACTTAAGGGGGTCCCTGCCACTGCAGAAATGTTGTCTTTGAGTTATTTGGGAAATGAATGTAAAATGAATTATCCACAAAGGTATAAAAAGGATTTGGAGAACATGGAAGGAGACTTGATTTTGGGAAAGAGGATTGGAACCAAACAATGCATTTGGTGAGATAAAGAAAACAAACATTGTCTTCCAGCTAGGCCCCAACAATGGTTTCAGTGTTTAAATATATGAAATTTCTTCCCCTCTCCTAACTTGGAAGTGCAGTGCTGTTTCTATTCCTTTAGGCAGAACACATGTACTTTGGTACTATCTTGTAACTTTCTGGGGGCTGTTTGCCTTCATTTGCTTCCATCATTACTGTTTGTCTGTGTTTCCTCTGAGTCTTCTTTTATGTAACCACATGGATTTATGGGGGTGTTGACTAGGAGAAAAATGAATATTCCTGGAAGAGAAGAGTGCATTAACTGAGTATTTATTCTTGCCAGTACTTTCACTATAATAAATACTTTTGAGTATTTATTATAGTTGCCAACTTGATGGAAGAGAAACTATTCAAGTGAGCAATGAGAATGAATTTAATTGGATAGAATGACTTTGGGGCACCTCCTCCTTCTGTCACTTAACCAACAATGATGATCAAGTTCAAATAAATTTAGTAGGTTTGGATTAAAGCCATCACCCCTCTGCATCAGTATTGGAGAAGCACGTGGTGTGAAATAAATTGTTCAGGGAGGAATACTCCAGTCAGAAGAGTCTCAGGTAGGGAGGGAAAAATGGACCGAAGAACTAGAAACTTCTTTGCTGAGTGGCAGAATTGACTGAAATATTCATCCCTTTAACTCTTTTTTTTGGGAGTGGGGGTGTTTGGATCACACATGGTGGTGCTCAGGGATTATTCCTGGCTTGCTGCTCAGAAATTATTCCTAGCAGGCTTGGAGAGCTATCTGCAATGATGGAGATCAAACCCAGGTTGTCCATGTGCAAGGCAAATGCCCTACCCACTGTGCTATCTCTATGCCCCCTCATCCCCTCGACTCTGAGTGTTGGGTAGGGTTCAGACATTGACATCAGAATATCTGGATTAGTCATGGGAAAAGGCACCCACATTTTTTCTGCATACACATCACTGAAAAATGTGTCTAAAATTTGATGATTGAAATAAGTTACTATGATCACTAGGGTAGGAACTTTTTTGTTGTGTGCAAGACTTTCATCGGAATTTATGCTGACTGTGATTTAAGTGAATAGAAGAATCCCTAAATCAGTTTTTATCCTTGGGAGTTTATTGAATTGGTTCTATGTACATCATAATTCAAAGGAGTTAAAATATAAGATAAGATTTTAGCATTGGTTATTAAAAATCAGAGAGCTATTCTCAAAAAACAGAGGATTTCTCTCTGGAATGCACCAAATGGACCAAATTCCCTAGATAAATAGGAGTTGTGAAACTTTGATGGGAGCCAAAGAAGAAATTTATTTCTCACCTCCAAAGAGGAATGTCTAATTTGATTTCACATTAAGCTTTTTTTTTATTGTTGGGGAGAAAGGAGGAAAAACAGTGATTTGACATATTTTTATGCTGTTGGCTAAAGGAATGCATGTGAGTTTACAGCTGAATAATACTCTTGAATTAATCTTCATACTATTTATTGGAAAAGAAAGGGCATTAATTCCAATATAATTAAATCTCTCCCCAGGAAAACATCTTGAAGGGCCTTTTTATACACATAAAAATAATCTGAAATAGAGTTAATAGGAAATGTGACCTTAGTCGGACTTTGATGCTGAGTGTCCTTAATAATATTTGAACAAGTAGTCGAAGTGCAATACTTTTTTGTTTTGTTTCTGGGCCACACCCATCGGTTACTTTTGGCTCTGCACTTAGAAATTGCTATTGAAAGGCTCAGGGGACCATATAGTATACCGAGGTTTGAACCTGGGTCTGTCCCAAGTTGACAGTGTTCAAGGCAAATGCCCTACCGCTGTGCTATCACTCTGGCCCAAAATACTTTTGTTTTAGTTTAGGGAACTGCGCTTGTCACTTCAGAAGCCTGCAGGAAGGACTTGACTTTTGCTCTCTTTTGACCTGCATTTCAGTTCTCTTGAGGAAATATGATCCCTCACCTCCACCCACCTGCAAATTGAATCCCAGCTCTGCTGAGAGTAACTGGTGCCATGAAGAAATCTAGATTTAATTTCTTTTCTTTTTTGGTTTTGGGGCTACATGTTGTGTTCACAGCTCCTTCCTGGCTTTGTGCTCCAGGAATTGCTCTTGGTGGTGTTTAGGGAACAAGATGGGATGATGGGGATTAAATCCGGATTAGCTGTATGCAAGACAAGCACCTTATCTGCTATTCTATCTCTTTTCTTGAGATTTAAAACATCCTGTCCCTTAAATAGAGTTTTTGTGCACTTAGAACTTTCCAGAAAAATTCCTTTAAAGTATCCTTTTAGTTTGGGGTCTCTTTGTCTTTGTCTTTTTGTTTTGTTTTATTTATTTTGGGGTCTCTTTGTCTATTTTAATTTTATTAATATTATGTTTTGAGATAATAGTGGTATATGTCTTCCCCCCCTTTTTTAAGGAGAGAAGATAATTGTTCAAAAGTATCAGATATACTCTGTGTGTTGAGTTTTTTTTGGGGGGGGGTGTTGGGCCACACTTAGTGATGCTCAGAGGTTATTCCTGGCTATGCACTCAGAAATCACTCCTTGCTTGGGGAATGATATGGGAAGCCAGAAGATTGAACCCAAGTCCTTCCTGGGTCAGCTGTGTGCAAGGCAAATGCCCTACCACTGTGCCATTGCCCCAGCCCTGTGTATTGAGTGTTTTTGGGGCCACACCTGGTTGTGCTCAGGACTTACTCCTGGCTCTGCACTCTTATTTTTTTTCATTTTTTTTTTTTATTTTTGGGTCAGACCTGGCAGCGCTCAGGGGTTACTCCTGGCTCTGTGCTCAGAAATCACTCTTGGCAGGCACGGGGGACCAGAATTCGAACCACTGTCTGTCCTGAATTGGCTACATGCAAGGCAAATGTCCTACTGCAGTGCTATCTCTCCGGTCCCGGTTCTGCATTCTTTTGGTATTGGGTTGGGGACCATGTGGATTCCAAGGATTAAACTCAGGTCGGTTTCTTGCAAGGTAACTATCTTCTCCACTGTACTACCACCCTGGTCCTTCTGCACTATGAGGAACAGTCATCATGTGTGCAAAGCTGGAGCCTTAGGGGCAACCTTCTTCCTGTTTCCTCTGTGCTGAACTGGAACTATGGGACAACATTCTTCTTCCTGTTTCCTCTGCCCTTATTGCAATGCCATCTCCAGGAATTACTAAGTTTCTGCCCCATTCTCAATTGTTTTGAAAAACAGAAGCTATGGTAGTTTTCATGCTATGTGGTCATTCATTAGTTTCCATAGTTAACAGGAAGACATGTATTGATTATCCTTTAAGGAGGGCACACTCTGTGATATTCAGGGGTTATTCCTGGCTCTGTACTCAGAAATTGCTCCTGGCAGGCTCGGGGGACCTTGTGGCATGTTGGGGATTTTTTTTTTTGGCCACACCCGGTGATGCTCAGGGGTTACTCCTGGCTATTCGCTCAGAGGTCGCTCCTGGCAGGCACGGGGGACCATATGGGGAACCGGGGGATCGAACCGCGGTCCGTCCTACGTTAGCGCAGGCAAGGCAGGCACCTTACCTCCAGCACCACTGCCCGGCCCCCGAATGTTGGGGATTTAACCCAGATTGACTACCTGCAAAGCAAATGCCCTACCTGCTGTGCTATCACTCTGGTCTATCCAACTTTATTTTGGAAAAATATTAACAAAATTGGGAAAAGCTACTTAAGGAAGAATATGGGTGCATACCATTAATTCTTTTTTTTGTTTTTGTTTGTTTGTTTGTTTTTGTTTTTGGGCCACACCCAGCGGTGCTCAGGGGTTACTCCTGGCAGTCTGCTCAGAAATAGCTCAGGGGGGCCATATGGGACACCAGGATTCGAACCAACCACCTTTGGTCCTGGATCGGCTGCTTGCAAGGCAAACACTGCTGTGCTATCTCTCCGGGCCCCACATACCCTTAATTCTTAAGAGGTTATTCCTAGATCTGCATTCAGGAATCAAGTTGACTGCGCTACTCACTATACTATCACTATGGCCTCTTGAGAAAAAATTTTTTAGTTTTTCATATGTAGTTATTGCTGTTATGGTGATTTTGCTATCAGTTGGCCAAATTCTGGGGCTATGCAGCATGAACACGTGGTCTAAGAGAAATATTCCTTTGGATGTCAAAGAATACTGTGGATTAACTTAAGGCAGCTGCTCTGTGAAATAGTAGAAGTCTTTGTTCTTACTTCTCAAATATTGACACTGATATTTCAAACAGGACAATTTTTTGTTTAAGGGTTGCTGTTTGGTGCTTTCCTGGTCTCTATCTACAAAATGTCAGTGGCCATCCTCACTTACCCCACCAGAAATTCCCCACATATTACTACCACTGTGGGTTTAGTTGCCCATAATTAAACTACTGGTTTCACCCTATGTTAGTGGAGGGAGACTAAACAATATCCTTTCTCAATACAGTCATTCTTAAAAATAATCTGTCAATTCTGAATAATTCAGGTTTTATTTATACTATGGGGCAAATTAAACTCTTCCTACACCATACTGTTGTCTCTACATTAAATTTTTTTTTTATTTGGGGCACACCCAGCAGTATTCAGGGTTTACTCCTGGCCTTGAAAGTAAGGGATTAAGAGCCAAAAGTGGTGCCAGGGAGAAAACAAGCATCAACTACATGCAAGGCCTTAAGTCCTGTACTCTGGTCCCCAAATTTGGACAGTTAAAAAATAATAATTGTGGCAAGATGGGAGGTAGGGGATGTTTGTACAAATCTGACTCTTTATGGTTCATTCTAACAGTGAATGAAATGAACTCAACAGCTATTTTGTCTCAATTCTGTGATGAAGAATTCTGTCTTCAACTCATGAATACACTGAATTTAATGGAGCTACTGTTCAGGGATTGAATTATGTTATATTATGTAAGGCATTTATTTTTCTTCCAATATTCAAATTATCTGATGCCTCTTGTTATTGGTTCTTGATCAGTAGCTCCTCTTTTATATCAAGGAAATTTTTTTGTTTGTCTGTTTTTGGGCCACAGCTAGCAATGCTCAGGTGTTATTCCTGGCTCTTTGTTTAGAAATTACTTCTGGCAGTGCTTTCAGGACCATATGGAATGTTGGGGATAAAACCTAAGTTGATCATGTGCAATGCAAATGCCCCTCTTGCTGTGATAACTCTGGCCCCTACAAATTCATTTTTAAATAGTTATTTTTTTTATCGTCAACTTACTCCTTAATCAAATAATACCCATTTTCCTTAAATTTCAGAATACATTTATTTCTCACTTTAAAATTTATGTGCTTTTAAATACATCTTCACACTCTTGCAACAAAATATTGCACAGATAAAATATTCCAAAGAACAAAAACATTAAGAATGATGAATCAGGGGGCCGGGCGGTGGCGCTGCAGGTAAGGTGCCTGCCTTACCGCGCTAGCCTTGGACGGACCACGGTTCGATCCCCCGGTTCCCATATGGTCCCCCAGGCCAGGGGCAACTTCTGAGCTCATAGCCAGGAGTAACCCCTGAGCGTCACTGGGTGTGGCCCAAAAACCAAAAACCAAACCAAACCAAACCAAAACAAAACAAAAAAAGAATGATGAATCAGCATTTCATTAGGGCTTGGGTGGAAATGAGAATGAGAGTTGTTAGTGGTCACATCCATGCCCGACCTATAGTGTCCTCCTGATAAGCTAGCTCTCCTACTCCTGTCCCCTCTCTGGTGCTTCTCAGCATATTTGTGGGTGCATTGCCACCAGTTAGAGATCAATGAGGGATCCAGGAACCCTAAGCTGAAAATTCTCCTGCATTTTCCAGAGAAAGGGGAAGTCTGAAGTTATGTTACAGTATTGTGGAGTTTTGTTTCTTTAAGTCTTCCTTCTGTCCTCAGCATCTGATTGTCACTTTGGGGGGGAACTGTGGAAATGCTAACACATTTAGTTGAAAGGGTCCATTTCTAATTGCATGTGAAACCCCTTGTAATGTAAGTACTTGTGCACATACCTATGTAACTGAAATTTGTTCAGTGGTGCTGTCAATAAAAAAAATTCTTTTTGGAAACAAATGGTGACTGAGATTTGTTTATGGGAACTTGACAGGTTTTCTTTGGTCACTTTCTTTCGTTGGCTTATTACTCTGTCACTCCAGTTACTTTTCTTTCTCTACTTTTTTTTTTTTTTTTTTTTTTTTTTTTTTTTTTTTTTTTTTTGGTTTTTGGGTCACACCCAGCAGTGCTCAAGGATTACTCCTGGCTCTACTCTCAGAAATCGCTCCTGGCAGGCTCGGGGAACATAAGGGATGCCGGGATTCAAACCACCATTCTTCTGCATGCGAGGCAAACGCCCTACCTCCATGCTATCTCTTCGGCCCCTCTTTCTGCTTTTTAAAATTATATTACTGTTATTATTTGGGCTTGGGGCTATACCCAGTGGTGCTAAAGAGCTATTCTTGGGTCTGTGATTAGAAGATCCTATGTGCTGGGGATTTGAGCCAGGATCTTTGTGATGCAAGGTAAGCACCCTAATTTCTGAACTATCTCTCCAGCCCTCAGGTTGGTATTTGTAATCTCTGGTCCCATTTGGCCACTCTTGATTTCTACTCCACTCTTTCTGTCGCTCTCTACCATCTCTTTTACTTGCTGCAACATGAATATGGCTTTTTCTCTTGTTGATTTTCAGATTCTCCAGACTTATGATTTAATGCTTGGAATCTCAAATGCCCACCTTGCTCAGAGAGATTTCAGCTGCCTTTACTGCTATTGTATCTCTCTGCTTATAGTAGATATATACACTATATGCACCAAGTGTATAATACATGGAGATCACTCTTTCTCTCTTTGTTTGCTTATTTTGCCATACACAGCAGTGTTCAGGGGTTACTCCTGGCTCTGTGCTCAGGAATTACTCATGGTAGTACTTGCGGGACCATATAGGATGCCAGGAATCAAACCTGCCTTGGTTGCATGCAAGGCCAACACACTACCCACTGTACTATTGCTCTAGTCCAATTATTTTGCTTTTGAGTGGAAGAAAGAGCTTAATGGGCATAGAGAACAAGACTTGCATTGCTGGAGATTCAGATTTGGTTCTCAGTACCACATGATTCTGCCCAGTTCTACCAGAAGCAAACCCCCAACACAAAGTTGGGAGAGTAAAACACTACTAGTAGTTTCTGTTGAATCTCTCTGTAGAGTACAAAACAAAAATACTCTCACTTTAGCCTCATCACACTTCCTGTACCATAGGGTGATTTCATAAGAAGAGAGAGAGAGAAAGAGAGAGAGACAGAGACAGAGAGACAGAGAGAAGGAGAGAGAATAGATAAATGAGAAAGAGAAAGACAGAGTGAGAGTGATTGCCTTAGAGTATGTACTCTGCTGCATTAAGCCTTGAGTTTGATCCCTGGTGCTGCTGGAAGGTCAGGTTGGCTTTCATCATCCTGTGTCTGGTTGAATATTGACTCACTGGACCCTCTTAGAAGATCTCTAGTTATTTTTCCCAGTGTTCTCACTTTCATGTCCCCAAGGCCTCTCCTGTAAGCCTCTATAAGCCCAGGACCACAAAATCACTTCCATGTCCCCAAGGCCTCTCCTGTAAGCCTCTATAAGCCCCAGGACCACAAAAATAACACAAATGGAGGGTTGTGCTGACCTGAATGTGCCAACAGGGGAATTCACTCAGCAGGGGGTTGATCAGACCCTTGGTTGGCCACATACCCCGGGAGCTTCCTGTCTTACTCCAGTCAACACTGAACCTACGATTTGTGAATAAAAACAGCAAAGCATAGTTCGGGTGGCTCTAGTCTAGCAAGCAGCAACTTGTCTTTCCATATCAAGGTTCAAATGGGTTCCCCAGAACCGTTTGCAGGAGGGGCCATCTGCCTCTTCTCAGAGCTGCCTTGTTGTAGAGGCCTAGGCTTCTATCTCCCCTTTCCAGGGCTCCACACCCCAACTCTTGAAGCCATCCTATCTTATACACTCTGGTGCCATCTGCTCATCTGATAAGGAGGTCTTTGTTAATGAGAGTCCTGGTATTTCTGTGTGTATCTTAACCATTTTGTATTTAAAATTTTAATTTTTTTTTTTTTTTGGTTTTTTGGTTTTTTGGGTCACACCTGGCAGTGCTCAGGGGTTACTCCTGGCTCCATGCTCAGAAATTGCTCCTGGCAGGCACGGGGGACCATATGGGGCACCAGGATTCGAACCGATGACCTTTTGCATGAAAGGCAAACGCCTTACCTCCATGCTATCTCCCGGGCCCCTAAAATTTTAATTTAAGGGGGCCGGGCGGTGGCGCTGGAGGGAAGGTGCCTGCGCTAACCTAGGACGGACCTCGGTTTGATCCCCCAGTTCCCCATATGGTCCCCTGTGCCTGCCAGGAGCGACTTCTGAGCGAATAGCCAGGAGTAACCCCTGAGCGTCACCGGGGGTGGCCCAAAAACCAAAAAAAAAAAAAAATTTTTTTTTTAATTTAATGAATCACAAAGTATCTCATACTTGAGTTCCATGGATATAAAGTTGTAGAACCCATCCCTTCACCAGTCCCAGTTCCCTCCACCAATGTCCCCAGTTTCCTTCCCACTCCAACCTGCCTCTTTGATGAACAATTTCCCCCTTTTTCTTTGTCTTTGTAGCCCTGAGGTTTGAGGTGCTGTACTAAGAGGGGATTCTGAAGATTTTGGTGTCTTTTGTCCCTTGCCTCATCCCTAACAGTGCCTCTTTTGATTGCTGCTTTTTTTTGTAGGGGGGGGGCACCCATTGACGCTCAGGGGTTACTCTTGGCTATGCACTCAGAAATCTCTCCTGGCTTGGGGGGACCATATGGGATGCCGGGGATCAAACCGCAGTCCATCCTAGGCTAGCGCTTGCAAGGCAGACGCCTTATTTCTAGCACCACTGCTCCGGCCCCTGATAGCTGCTTTTCACTATTAAATGGACACAAGAATTGCACAGGCCTGTATGAAGCACTGGGTTCAATTCAAACTTCAGAGGAAAATGTGCTTCATCAGAGAGGTGGTTTTCTGTTTTTTTCATTAGCTCTTCAAATGAACAATATATTCTATTTCTCTCTGCAATCACCACATCAAAGCCTACTCTCTCTCTCTCTCTTTATTTTTTGAGATAGCTAGTGTTTTGGGCACACCCATTAATGCTCAGATTTATTTCTGGAACTGTGCTTAGAAATTATTACCAGCTTATAGGCCATATGGGAAAAGGGGGATTAAACCTAGGTTGACTGTGTGCAAGGAAAGCACCCTCCCCACTGGACTACTGATCTGACCCCACCAATGCTATAATTTTATAAGCCATTATACCATATTTCATTAGCTGGAACAATTTCATCAACCTCAACCCCCACTTTCTTGTTTCTGGGGGTTTTTTTGTTTGTTTGTTTTTGATTTTTTTTTTGGCTTTTTTTTGGGGGGCCACACCCAGTGACGCTCAGGGGTTACTCCTGGCTATGCGCTTAGAAGTTGCTCCTGGCAGGCACGGGGGACCATATGGGAACCGGGGGATCGAACCGTGGTCTGTCCTAGGCAAGGCAGCAGGCACCTTACCTCCTGCGCCACCTCCCGGCTCCCTGTTTTTGATTTTATGGCCACACCTGGTGATGCTCAGGGGTTACTCCTGGCAATTCACTCAGAAATCGCTACTGGCTTGGGGGATGCTATAGGATGCCAGGGAATCAAACTGCAGTCCATTCTAGGCTAGCACATGCAAGGCAGATAGATGCCTTACGGCTTGCACCACTGCTCTGCCACCCTTTTGTGTTCAGGACCATGATTCAACTGCATTTTTTGGTTTATGTTTTGGGGCCACACATGGCAGTGTTTAGGGATTACTCCAAACTCTGCACTCAGAAATCACCCCTGGAAGGCTCAGGGGACCATATGGGATGCTGGAGGTAGAACTGGTTCATCCTTGGTTGGCAGCATGCAAGGCAAACACCCTACTACTGTGCTATCCCTCCAGTCTCTCAGTTACATTTTAAACATAAGAAAATCAGGTTAGATGAAATCAGATGTGTTAACCCAAATCACTCAGCTATTTAGAGGTAGCACCAACATTGGAATGGAGAACTTAGCTAATTTAGGAACTCTATTCTAACCTCTAAGAACATAATCAAGATCTAAGAATTGGAAAAAAAAAATAAAGGTGGTATCAAATGACTGAATTTTAAGAACTCCTGTATAATGGAACATACATGAATTTGGGACTCAGATGACACTCAAATACTGGATTAATTGTTCGTTTAGTACATTTGTGGACAAATCACTTAACCACTATAGAACCAGGGAGATAATGTCACCTGGGTAATAACCTGCTCCAGGGTGGGTTCATATGATATGCTGATGACTAGGAAACAGCAACAACTTGCTTTCCCTTTCTCACCACCTAATGATGAGTTGAAATCAGAATATGCTCTGTGAGACCTCAGCTTCAACATAGGATCTGTGCAAAAACCAAGATCTCTAGTTACAGAAGTCTGACTGTGATAACAATGATTGAGTAGAACTTTTTCTGGGACCATAAAAAAATACCTTGGGGTTGGACAATTAGTATGCCTGAAGCCTGTAGTCAGTTTTATGACAATATGCTTCATGAGTAGGGGCACCTGTTTTTTAGGGCAAGGGTATTTTCTTTCTAATTTCCCTAATGTTTGCTGTGCCTATGCAAAAAACAAACAAACATACAAACACCAAAAACCGAAGGACAAAAAAGCCTTGCCACCTCCCCTCTTTCATTTAAAATTTTATTTGTATCTTCTAGATAGGGGCTCTCACCTTTTACATAGACCCTTGGGACATGATTACTTTATTTCACCTCATATTTCTGCATTTTTCTACAAATGGAGAAAAGAAAAAAATGAGGATGAGGTCCAGGGGTCAAGTGCCTTGGTGTAGGAAAAAAAAAAAGATCAGAGGGTTGGAGAGATAGCACAATGATAGGGTATTTGCCTTGTATGTGACCAACCGGGATGAACCTGGGTTTGATTTCTTTTTTTTTTTTTTTTTTTTTTTTGGTTTTTGGGCCACACCCAGTGACGCTCAGGGGTTACTCCTGGCTATGCGCTCAGAAGTCGCTCCTGGCAGGCACGGGGGACCATATGGGAACCGGGGGATCGAACCGAGGTCCGTCCTTGGCTAGCGCAGGCAAGGCAGGCACCTTACCTCCAGTGCCACTGCCCGGCCCTGGGTTTTATTTCTACCATCCCATATGGTCCCCTGAGCCTGTCAGGAGCAATTTCTGAGCACAGAGTTAGAGTAACCCCTGAGCACCACTGGGTGTGGCCCAAAACCAAAACAAAACAAAAAAGTCAGAACTAAATACCCAAGCCAAAGTCAATGACAATAGAATCAAAAAAACAAACTATAACAATCTAAACTTAAAATGGACCTGTCATACTGGCAGACCAGGGGGGCTAATGGTGAAGGTATGGGATGCATGCTGGGAACTTTGGTGGAGGGAGGTCAACACTGGTGGTGGGAATGTCCATAATTCATAGTCACTATATGCCTGAAATCCAACTATGAAGAATTATAATTCATAATAGTCTCAATAAAAACTTAAAACAAACAGGGAGAAGGGCCAGAGAGGAGGACAGAATGAAGTCACTTGCCTTACATTCAGCTGACCAAGCTTTGATCTCCGGACTATATTAAATTCCCGTACTCTGAGTATCACCAGGAGTGATCTCTGAGCACAGAACCATGAGTTAGCTCTGAACACTACTGGATGTGGCCTCAAAACAAACAAACAAACAAACAAAAACACCCTCCATCAATCCATGAAAATACAGAAACGAGCAAGGAACTCAAATGGCTCATTATGTTTTAAGTTTTAATTCAATGTTCCCTTTCTCCTCCATGTTCCACTTCATTTGCCCATCAGGAGCTGGGACCAGTGAGGGGGGCAATTGAGCAAGTATTTACCCAAGTGGAACACATGAGTTAAAATACATGAGTGTCTCCTGCTCTATTGCTCCTCAGAGCCAAAACATGGTCACAAACCACTTTCGAGTGCCTTAAGAGAAAGGGGCCCTAGTGATAACACAGCAGGGAGAGCACTTAACGTGCATGCTGCCAGCCTGCATTTGATCTTCAACACTCTATATGGCCTCCTAAGCCTGCCAGGAGTGATTCTTGAGCTCAGGGCCAGGAGTAACCTCTGAGCGCTGCCAACTGTGCTCCTCCCCCAAATAAAAGACCCTGGTTCTTGATCCATCAGTGTCAAGTGAGCCTCACTGCTGTCTGGAAAGAGCAGAGAATAGAGGGTCAGCAGCCACCACAGGATTTAGTCCTGGGGGAACTTGGGCTGATGGGAAAAGGGAGTACCCATGAGATGACCCAGGAGTGGATGATGACACTTTTTGGCGTTTGATTTTGTTTGGAGGCCACTTGGCAATGCTCATGGCTTACATGTGACTCTGTGTTCAGGGAGTCAATCCTGGTGGGTTAGGGGAGCCTATAGGATGCTGAGAAGAAACCCAGTTGTGCAAGGCCAGCATTCTCTCCTCTGTACTATGGCCCCAGTCCTGGATGGCATTACTTTCTGAGATCATCCGTGTTCTGGGGCCCGGCGTGCGTTGTTTATAGAATTGATTGCTTTACCCTGTGTTCCCAAGTTAAAGGGAAATTCTTAAGCCATGAGACAGAATTGTGTGCAAGGACGCCTGAAGTTCCCTGTGGAGATTGACCCTAGCAGCATTCTTGTGGTAAAATATTTCCAGTGTTTATAACTTTGAACCCATTATCCTGTCAGGAATAATACAATGACTCCAGACTATTTACCCAGGTGATTACAATGGCATTTGGTAAAGATAGGGGCCATTTGATTCTTCACCAATGATTAAACCTATATGACCAATATTAGGGTAATTGCATTTTAAAGAAAACAATTGATGTGCTAAGCATTTTGAAACCCACCATATACCAAGATCATTGGAAAAAAAATAAATGTCCAGCCTCTTGGTTGATCAGGATTTGTATTAGCACTCCCATCTTTTCTTGTAAATAGATGTGTCTTTTTCTATTAAAAGAGAATCTTGGGGCTGGAGAGATAGCATGGAGGAAGGGTGCTTGCCTTGCATGCAGAAGGATGTTGGTTTGAATCACGGCATCTCATATGGTCCCCAAGCCTTCCAGGAGCGATTTCTGAGTGTAGAGCCAGGAGGAACCCCTGTGCACTGCTAGGTATGATCCAAAAATTAAAAAAAAAAAGAGAGAGAGAGAGAGTATCTTGGTTTTTTTCTGACTCTATCACACAGGGAACGTGGGTCCCTAGGTGCACAAGTTTATGTTCAAGTCACTGCAGTTCCACAAAACACTGAGGCATGATCCTGGGTGATTTTTGAAGCTTGAATATCACCTCCTGAGTTGCTTATCAATCTTGGGGTAGTGATGTCAGTACTGTCTGTCTCACAGGGTCAATATGGGGACTATCATGCCTGCTATTGAATGTGAAAGTTTGAAAGCTGGGAAGTGCTATAAAATGCAAGACATTACCCTTAAGTCTTCCAAACAGGAACCCAACTCCTCGCCCTTTACCCATCTCCCTCCTTTCAAAACTTAAATTCAGCCCAAATGAGTGTGACATTCTGCTGTAGTGGTAGCTGAGGAAAAAGAGTACTTTCCTGTGATTTCTTTTGTTCTATTTTGTTAATATAAAATGAAATCACATTTAAGTGTGTGGGAGTTAGGAAAATGATAAGGGGGGGGAAACCCAAGGAGTAAGGGAAGATACTGGCATCCTATGATGTTTTTAATATTAATTTGGTCTTGGGTCATTACTTGAGGTGCTATGGGCTTATTCCTGTTTTTGTGCTCAGGGATCTTGGTGAAGCTCGGGGAACCATATGAGGTGCTGGAGATGAAGTCTGGGTTGGTCGCCTGCAAAGCAAGGATTCTACCCACTGTACTATATCTTGGCCCTATTTTCTTTTTAATTTAATTTAATTTAATTTAATTTATTTTGGTTTTGGGGGCACACTTGGTGGTGCTCAGGGGTTACTCCTGGCTCTGTGCTCACAGGTCTTTCCTGGCAGACGCAGGGACAATATGGCATGCCTAGGATTGAGCCTGCATTGGCAAGCAACTTAACCATTGTACTATTGCTTTAGCCCTGTTTTCACAATTTAACAAAAGTTTTAAGCACCACGTTAAACAGATTAAAAAAAAACTTCAGATGCTTTAATTCTCTCTCCTCTCCCTCTCTTTCCCCATTTTTTCTTTCTCTCCTTACAGAAAAACAGGCAAGAGACTCATAGATTCTTCATGATCCACACCTCGAATTTCCTTGGTGGGCTTGTTTTTTGTTTTGGGGCCACATCTGCTGTGGCTTACTCCTGCCTCAGTGCTCAGAAATAACTCCTGGTGGAACTTGGAGTCCATGTGTGGTGCTAGGGATTGAACCAGGGTTAGACACATGTAAGGCCAGTGCCGGAACCTCTGTACTTTCTCTCCAGCCCAGAAAGTTAGATTTGTTTTTTTCAGAAGGTTCTTGGAACCACCACTCCAGCCTTGCACGAATGTACTCACATTCTCCACAGGGGAATGCCATAACTTTGATTGGGATTTCAAGACTCTGTGAACTTAAAAGAAAAAAAAGACAAACTTAAGACCTGAGTGAGAGAACCAGGCAGGTCAGCGATTAACTATGTCTTATCCCTGGCATCTGGGTTCTGTTGCCAAATTCTTCAGAGAACACTTGAGCTGGGGGCACTAAGCTGGGGTATGGTAGGGCCAATATTTGCTTCCTGGACAGATGGAACTAACTGGTCAAATAGTGAACCCAAGTAGAAAGACTTTATCACACCATCACTTCACTAATTGCAAACACCCCAGGTCATTGTATTAGTCATAATTGCTAATTGACTTTGCTAATCCAGTGCTTGGACATTGGTTCTAGCACATTTTAGAGCTTCCTGGAATGAAATGAAAAGTTCAAGTGAACTGACCAAATGAGGGGGCAGTATAAGAAAGAGAAAAGGTGGAAATCACGAAAGTGAAGCCTGACCAGAGGACACTTTCCCCCATGCTGCCAATATGCAGGACTAAGAGCCTTTGTGGGAAGTCATGGTTAGAGGGGGCTTCCCAGCACTATTCAGAGCCCTGAGACCACTCTCAGTGAGACTTCCTTGGAATATACAGGTCTTAAGCTTCTCTTCAGGACCATGCCTGGAGGTGCTGGGGCATTCCAGGACTATACCTAGAGGAGCTGGATCAGGAGCAGACATGAAGGTTTTTCTTCTGGCCTGCACTATACCCTTGTACCATCTCCCCTGATCCTTTTAATGCCCAAACTTTTACTTTCTTCATTCATTTTATTCCAAAAATGTATCCCCTTCTCCTCCTTATCTCTCACATCACTATCTTTCCTTTAAATTTTTCTTCTTCCTATTGTGGGTAGTGCACACCCATCAGAACTCAAGGCTTATGCCTTGGCTTTGTGCACAGGTTTCACTCTGGGTGGTTCTTGTGTTGGTGGTAGGGGCCCATACATAATTGTTTGGGGATAAAATTAGGGCCAGCCACATGTGAAGAAATCACCTTACTCTCTTGCTGGCAGCCTATTATATTTATTTATTTGCTAGTTAGTGCATAGAGATGAAACTGGGTTTATGTGTTAGCCTTTTTTTTTTTTTTTTTTTTTTTTTTTTTTTTGGTTTTTGGGTCACACCCGGCAGTGCTCAGGGGTGACTCCTGGCTCCATGCTCAGAAATTGCTCCTGGCAGGCACGGGGGACCATATGGGGCACCGGGATTCGAACCGATGACCTTTTGCATGAAAGGCAAACGCCTTACCTCCATTCTATCTCCTGGGCCCCTATGTGTTAGCTTTGACTCTGGAAACATTGAGGTTTTGTATGTGTATCTCATGGTATAAGTGTGTTAACCAAACAGCTTTGGATCTCCCATGAAAACAAGGAAAAATCTGCTCACTTTTTATCTTATTCCATCTGTTGAAAATACTTTTTCTCATGTTTGGCTTGTTAATTCATACCTATAAAATTAATCTGACTCTGGAGTATTTAGGTTCTGTAGAGGAATAATTTGATAAAGAAGATATGGAAATATGTTCATTTTCCACACAGGGTGAGGCTCAAGACAATAAAACAAAATGAGGTGAGATCTACCTGACAGAAGAATGAAAAACAACTATAACAATTTGTTAATAAGAAAATATATATAAATGGTGACATCAACACCACAAAGTGGTGGGAGACTCAAATGATGGTACACCATAATGGGTGTTTGTTTTGCATGCAGCCTACTGAGTTTGATCTCCAGCATTATAAATGGTTCTTGAGCCTTACTAGGAATAATGTTTGTGCACAGAGCCAGGAGTAAGTCCTGAGTATAACTAGGTGTGGTCCTCCCCTCCAAAAATCTAAAAAAACTTGAAGCAAGGAAATGAAAGGGTAGGATTTTGTATGTGATAAGTCACATTAATAAGCTAGCACTGTTTATGTTGGGACAGTCACTGGAAATTTTTTCTCTTTGTTTTCCTATTGATAGTATTGTATGCATATATTTTATATATCCATAATATCCATCTTGTATTGTGACCTTGATACTGCCCTACAAAGCTCATTTATAATATTTTACTGCCTCAGTCCCAACCCTTATTTCCCCCCATCTTCCCATGTAGGTGCACCTCATGACATGAAGCTCACCACATAGAGTGATAAGTGTAGTTAGAGAAATAACTACACTGAAAACTATCATAACAATGTGAATGAATGAGGGAAAAAGAAAGCCTGTCTCGGGGGCCGGGTGGTGGCGCTGCAGGTAAGGTGCCTGCCTTGCCTGAGCTAACCTAGGACGGACCGCAGTTCGATCCCCCGGTTCCCCATATGGTCCCCCGTGCCTGCCAGGAGCGACTTCTGAGCAAATAGCCAGGAGTAACCCCTGAGTGTCACCGGGTGTGGCCCAAAAACCAAAAAAAAAAAAAAAAAAAAAGAAAGAAAGCAAGAAAGCCTGTCTCGAGTACAGGTGTGGATGGGGTGGGAAGTAGGTAGATCTGGGAAATTGATGATGGGAATCTTGCACTGGTGAAGGGGGGTGTTCTTTACATGACTGTAATCATACAACTACAATTATATTTGTAATCGTGGTGTTTAAGTAAAGATAATTAAAAAAGCTAGATTATCATTACATAAATGGACTGCTATTCCATTGGATGTTTTATGTAAGTTTTGTGGTAACCACGAAGCTAAAAACCTACTATAGATTCACAAAAGGTAGAAGAAGGAAATCATAGTATGGTTATGTTATTACTTCATAGAGTTCATCTGTGAAGGAGAAAGAAAGGCACAAAGGAAGAAACTACCAAACAGCTAAGAAGCTATAAGACAGCAAGTGAGGACTAGCCTATAGGAAGCCATGAGATCGTGAATGAGGATTTATTTACGAGGAAGCTGTGAGATGGTGAGCGAGAATTTACACCTACCAGCAGTTACACTGTGAGAAAGGTGAACTTTCCAATCAAAAAGACATAGAACAGTTAAGTGGATTTAAAAAACAAACACTGGGGCTGGAAAGATAGTATGGAGGTAGGAGTTTGCCGTGCATGCAGAAGGTTCGAAGCCCAGCATCCCATTTGGTCCTCCAAGTCTGCCAGGAGTGACTTCTGAGCACAGACCCAGGAGTAAACCCTGAGCACTGCTGGGTGTGACCCAAAAGCAAAATAAACAAACAGAAAAACAAACACACACACACACACACCCCAAAGAAATAAGACTCAAATCAGTCTTTTGTTGTTAGCAAAAAAACACACTTGACTTTAAGGATATACATAGGCTTTAAATGGAAGGGGGTGGGGGACAAAAAGTGAGCAAAGGTAGGTATGTTTTGAGCAGGTCAAACAGGTCCTAAGACAAACGTGGTAATGGTATGCATGGCTATATATAATAAGTGGGGGTTCAAGGTTATCAAGAAAATAAAACAACTATAAACATAGACCCCCAATGCCACAGCATCTAAATAAATTTAGCAAATTTGAATGGGTCTGGAGGAAGAGATAATGGGCAGTCGCCCTATTTCCCACCAACATATTCTTTACCTTAAAATTATATAATTTTATGTGAGTATTTATTTTTTTTTTATAAACTAACATGTTAGTTTTTTTCTCAATAAGACTGGGAAAACTTGGGGTCGGTGAGGTGGTGCTAGAAGTACTAGCCTTGCATGTGCTAGCCAAGGAAGGACCCAGGTTCGATCCCCTGGCGTCCCTTATTGGTCCCCCCAAGCCAGGGGCGATTTCTGAGCGCTTAGCCAGGAGTAATTCCTGAGCATCAAACGGGTGTGGCCCCCAAAACAAAAAAAAAACAAAAAAAAAAAACCAAAACAAACAAACAAAAAAAAACTGGGAAAACTTGCTTCTGGCCTCTTTGGTCCCTGCCACAGAAGCGAGATGACGAAGGGGACATCATTGTTCGGGAGGCGTTGCACCAAGAAGCACACGCTGTGCCACCGCTGTGACTCCAAGGCCTACCACCTGCAGAAGTCCACTTGCGGCAAGTGTGGCTACCCCGACAAGTCCAAGAGAAAGTATGACTGGAGTGCCAAGGCCAAGAGGAGGAACACCACTGGCACGGGGTCTCATGAGGCACCTGAAAATTGTGTATCACAGATTCAGACATGGATTCCGTGAGAGAACAACACCTAAACCTAAGAGAGCATCTGTTGCAGCATCCAGTTCATCTTAAGGGATTCAACAACTAGTCTTGTGAATAAATGTACTGGTTTAAAAAAAAAAACCTGAGAAAACTTATGCACCTTTCTGGTATGAAATGATTATTTTTTTAAAGGGTTGGGCCATACCTAGTAGTACTCAGGGATCACTACTGGCAGGGCTTGGGGGGCCATATAGAGTGGTCAAATCCAGGTTGCCTGCATGCAAGACAAGTCTCTCCCTGGCTCCATCCTGGAATGATTCTTTTATATTGACAGATAGTTCAGGACAAAGGATGGAACTGAACTGAACTGAAGGTGTTCCCTGTGCCAAGGAGTTTGCCTGCCAGGGGTTGTATGTTCCTGGTAGGCTTGGGTGCCCAATATAGAATGCTGGGGATCAAACTCAGGTTGGTCTGTGCAAGACAAATGCCTTATCCACTGTACGATCTCTCTGGTACATTAATGTTTTATTCATTGCAATTAAAATTGTGAATGGATTTTGTTTTACAGGCTGTTGCTCACTAATATATATGAATATATAAACCTAACTTTGTTTTTGTATACTTAAAAGCATAATAATATTATTTTAATTAACAATGGAAATCTAAAAAACTTTTGTTCTTAGCGTCTCTTACTCTAGTATAGATCGTGTTAATATAGCTAAAATTTTATTTCCTCATACGGAAGACAAAGGCTCTTTTTTCTCAGTTCCTTTTGCATCGACTAGGCTTTTGATGAGGAGGGTAGTGGATAGTATGACTCCAAAGAACTGTTTTCGTCCTGGATAGAAAGGCTGCGCAGTGTTTGAGGGAGTCTCAGAGACTTGATTGTGGAAGTTCCAGCTGCCAGGGTAACTGTGCCTTGCAGAAGCAGAATCTAAGAGTTTGAATCGTTTCCCAGAGCTGGCTTTATTTTGCTCAGGAAGAGCTGGAATGCAGCAGGATTTTTAAAGAAGCCTGGTGCAATTTTGCATCATGATTTCAGAACTACAGAATGCCCATGCTTTTCCATCTGCATTTTCTTAGAGGCCAAAAAATGATGAGTAGACTTTATGATTTACTACTTTCTAGATATTGCAGAAAACATAAAACACAGATGCAATTCAATGATAAAAACTATGGGGTTCTATGTACTTACTCCTTTATCTACCATTCTCTATTCTTTTTTTAAAATTACTTTATTTATACACTGTGGGTGTAAGATTATTTGTAATACAACTTTCTCCCCATTCTTATACTAAGCAAGGATCTAAGATGATCTTTTACATACAGGGATCCACAGATCTTAGTATAGCCTTTATCAATACATTTCTAAAGACTGATTACAAACAGAATGTCACTTCAAAATAATTCTAAGGTGTCTTAATGAGACAAAATGGCCTCTCTCTACTATAGTAAATCATCACCAGTACTATAGACGTGCTTTGAATTCTAGTCCATTCTAGCAAATTAAAGATAATTGCTGGATTTCTTGAACATATGAATGAATGGACTTATTACTATGGGATATTTTTACTTTCCATATATATATTCTCTCTATGTATTCTATATTGACAAAATATGTGCCATTTAGACTGGCAAAGATTTCACGCCTGGCAACATCTTAATCTAGATTTTTTTCCTAGTTTTTAAAAACTAGAATTTTTGACAACAAATAAGAAAGCAGAAGAAAAATACCCCACATGCTAAATAACAATAATCATATTTTAAAATAAGATGTTAGAAACATTCACCTTTAATTTTTTCATAAATTAATTATCTACAATAAAATGTCTAGATACATACTTAGCAAAAGCACAAATGAGTTCCTACTTGTTTATTTTTTCCAAACTGAGACTGAGAATCAGTTGCAGAAGGAAGAGAAGCAGTGGAAATCAAAGTTTAAAATGCCCCTTGTTGCCTTCTGTCTCTCGAAGGTGTTAAGAAAAACGAAAACAAAGGCAGAGTTTTATTTCCCTTTATCTGCAATGTCAGGAGAACAAAACATTTACTCAGTTGAACTTGAATGCAAGAGATTGAGAAACAAATATAATGACCCAAACGAAATATGCTTGTGGAGGGGAGGGCTTACTCTCTAAGCCTCGTTTAAACTTTTTATATTCATTTCATATATTCCCAAAATATTCCAGTGATAAAGACATAGATCAGCACTGTTCTTGCTCTCTCCCCTTGGATGGCAGGGAACAATTGAACTAGAGAGAAATTATGTCATTTACCCAATTCATTTAGCACATGGGTAATAAAGCTATGATCTGAACCCCAGAAGAAGAAATCTTTGCTACCTTTCAAAAGTTGGTCCAAGAAAGACTGTTTACATGTAAGGAACAGCCCAAGACACATCCCTCGCCAGCTCTGCTTTGAGAAAAGCAATCAGAAAACTCCTAGAACAGCTGCAAGAATTTAGCTCTCTTTATTCTCAAAAAGATAAAAGTTACATGCTTTTAGCGTCCTACAGTTTATAATACTGAGGGCACGTTATTGCCTATGTTTTTAGTAGCAACCAAGAGCTATAAACTCGACAGGAAGGCATTTGTAATAAAGTCAAACAAAAGCTCGACGCAACAGACAGAAAACCAACCCCCATGTCCACTCACAAAAATAAAGATCTCAAAGTTCACTGGCGTGCACTCTCTGATACATTATTGATTAGGTTATATTGTGGGTTCATTATTTTTCCTTTCGGTTAAAGAGCTAAAACTTAAAGTGTTTTCAGATATGAAATAAATACTTTGATGTTCATTTTATTTCCCTAAAACCCCCAAAATGCTCTTTTCCTCAAAATGCTATAAATGATAGACTAAAATTCTGCATACTACGTGCTTCAGAAAATAGCCCATTTTCCCGCCCTCCCAGTTTTATCTAGTTTTCTGTAGAAAGTGAATGTTTCTTTGACTAATATGCTTCACACTGAAAGTTGGGTCAAAATTCAAATGTTATTAACAAATTACTACCACACAACAAGCATTTATGAACAATTATATTAGAGAAAGAAAATACATTGCATATATTTCCTGTTTACAGAATAAGAGAATGTTAAAAAGATAATGCTACTTAGAACTTTGTTTGATTTGCAAGATAACCAATACTCTTAGCCACATATTTTGATTCAGCAAAGGAAAATTAAGTGTTGATAGTATTAACAGCTTGTAGGAACTTTATATTAGGCAAGTGATCATTCTACTTCCAAATAACCTACTTTTAACAATCCTGTTCTATTTCCTAAAATTTTAAATTATCCAAGGTTTCTTGAATGCAAAATATTCTAAGGAGGCAATTTTCAATATATGTATTTATAATTATAACACTCCTAAGTTTCATACTTTAAAATATTGACAAATGTTAAAACATTCATTTGATTGTTAAACCTAAAGTGAACTTATTCAGTACTTTAATTTTCAAGATCATATTTGGTTATAAGAATGTTAGAGATGAAATATTATTTAACTTGTGCACATTTATGTACTTGTATCAAAAATTTACCTTTCCCTATGATAATTTTACATCAGAAAATATATGAAACATGGAAGTTATAATTTATAGTTTCTCCTAGGTATATAAAATGGATGAGAAACAATATAAGGGACACTAAATTCATTATCTTCTTTTTTATTACATTCTTCATATTTTATTTTATCAGGAATATTGCTTTGTCCCATTAGAAATCTTGCAATACCTGGAGTAATACCATAATGAAAATAAAAGGTAAAAATATATAGCCTTTAAAATAATTTTTTTCTTAATTTATGAATGGTCACTTCTAGTAGGTTTGGTAAAACAAAGGCATTCATATTGAGATCTTTCTATTTTCAGGACAATTTTCTTTGTATGTTATGTTTGTTTCTGAGATGTTGAATTGATATGTCCTACAAAATTTGATGAAAGCATTGCCAAGTTTTGAGCTCTTTCTTTATTTCCTCATTTAATGTTATTGAATTGACTAGAAAATGTTTTCATTAAAGTAAATGATGACAGCTACTTTGATTGAACAATTTAATTAACATTCTGAATTCTGACTACTTCCTCAGCTTACCTAATTATTTAGTACAATCTAATGTTTTTATTTCCTGGATCCTTTCCCCTTTGCTTTTCTTTGAGAAAAGATGCTGAAAAGTTGTTTTGGCAACGTTAAAATAAATCCAAATGAGAGTAAATGTTAAGAAAACAGAAGTGAGGAACAGAAATGTTCTGAAATCATTTGTAACTTGATATCTTCATATACTAATTTTTATAACTTATAAGGACTTCAACTTTTTCAAACTAAGAAGAAATAAAAAGACTTTATAAACTAACAATGACAGAAAACAAACTAGCTCTCGTTAACAGAGAATATTTGTTTTCTCTAGCCCATGGAATTCACTAGATGCAGAGAAGAGCTTCTAGAAAAGTTGTTTAGAAGACAATTTCAAAGGGCCTCCACTTAGGCTAAATCACCCCCAGAGACTGCAGAAATTGTTTAGTTGGTTCCAGTGTAAACTAAGGCCATGATCTCTCTGTATGGAACAGGATAGTCAAAGGATTCCTGAGGTTTATTTTCAAAGAATTAAGTGCATTCTAATTCAAAACTAAGCAGCTCTAATTTGCTCAATAATCATTTATGTTAATCAGGCATAGTGTAAAAACAAAAAAAGAAGACATTTATTTGAGTGATAACATTTGTAGTTACATTAGTAAATTTGTTTGTTGTAGATAAGTTTATCCTATGGCAATAGGAAACTAAATTTCTAGAATCAAGCTAAGGAAGTCATTTAAAACTCAACATTAGGGGCCCGGGAGATAGCATGGAGGTAAGGCGTTTGCCTTTCATGCAAAAGGTCATCAGTTCGAATCCCGGTGCCCCATATGGTCCCAGGTGCCTGCCAGGAGCAATTTCTGAGCATGGAGCCAGGAGTAACCCCTGAGCACTGCCGGGTGTGACACAAAAACAAAAACAAAAAAAATAAAACTCAACATTAAAATTGTCCAAGATTTAAAATGTATCCAAGATATCAAATTTTAGGGTAGTTCCTCTGTACTCTTAAGTACTCTGTACTTTCTAAAAGTTTATTTTTTCTAGAGGTTTGCTAATTGATACTTTTAAATTTACCCCAGTATATTCTATTTACTAATATTTTGTTGTGTCCCTTATTTTCACATGCATCAGCTTGAAATAGCCTCTGGATTTCACAGTTTAATTGTAATAAAACAGTGTATGGTGTCTCTAATTCCTAAAATGGCTGAAGATAAAACATTAATTTATCTTATCACAGAAGCACTGGTTTTCCCTTACTCTTTTGCCTCTTAGTTTGTACTCATTTTTCCCCCACTTATTTTGAACTTGCTGATTTGAAGTCATATGTCATACACAAATCATACCAGGTCTCAAGTTTAGTTGGTGAGGTTATAATTGATTACAATTATAATTTTTTTTTTTTTTTGGTTTTTGGGTCACACCCGGCAGTGCTCAGGGGTGACTCCTGGCTCCATGCTCAGAAATTGCTCCTGGCAGGCACGGGGGACCATATGGGGCACCAGGATTCGAACCGATGACCTTTTGCATGAAAGGCAAATGCCTTACCTCCATGCTATCTCCCGGGCCCGATTACAATTATAATTTATAATATATATTATATATAAATTATATATAATTTATAATAATTTATAATTTGCTACCTTAACTTGAACTAACCAATTTTGTTCCTCTGGGCATACCTGTTCCTACCCAACTCTCTTACCTCAGGATCACTTAAGAGTTTTTTAGTGCTAATTTAATCATATTTCTCTGTTTCTTGAAAATGGCCTTTTCCTTTTATTTGTGTCCTAAATTTTAAAATTAGCTTTTGGTTTCAGAAGATCTGGCTGTTACATGTGCTTGTGTGTGTGTGTGTGTGTGTGTGTGTGTGTGTGTGTACATTTTTTTATATTAAAATATTTTTTTACCAAAAAAAGGGAAAAAAGAAACAGAAAATGCTGAGAAATGTTCTTTCTTCTCTAGACAATTAGGCAAGGAAAAAAATTCTCTCAAATGCAACATATATGTATATATTTGAACATTTGCATTTGATTGAATAAAAAAGAAATAAAACAAGCAGTCACTTTTATTTGCTGAACAGACAATAAGCATGTGTAGGTGTTGGAAGGAGGGTATCTATTAAATTATTTTTTGGTTGGGTGTTACTGGTATTGCTAGTTTAGGACCTTAATCTATTTCTATAAATATGAAGAAGTAGGGAAGGTCGCTTGCCTTGCATGTAGACAAATTGAGTCTGATTCCCATCATCTTATTTGGTCCCCAGGACCCTGTTAGGAATATTTCCTGAGTGCAGAGCTAGGACTCAGCCTTGAGATGTGCAGGTTGCAGCTCCCCCACCCCCAAACAAACAAATAAAAAAGATTTGCTTTGGGTTGGAGTCATAGTACAGTGGGAAAGTTTGTCTTGCAAGCTGCAGACTTGTGTTCTATCCCTGACATACTATATGACCCCTCAAGCTTCGGTAGGAGTGATTCTGCATGTAGAGCCAGGAGTAACCTTTGAGCATCATCAGATATAGCCTCCCATCTCACAAAACAAATCATCATCAACAACAAAATATGTGAAACTGAAAATAAAAAGTTTTAAAATTTTGAAGGAGTTCAATATTAAACGTTGTGTTTGCAAATGATGCTCTGGTAGGAAAAGCAATAAATACATCTTAAAGATAGTGTTTTTAATTCTGGCTTTACAGATTACTGCACCCTGTGGGCTCATAAAATGTTTCTGTTTCTCCTCCTGAGCCAGAGGAATTTTTACATATCCTCTGTAATTAGATAAAATCACAGGTGTTGCAAAAACCAGTGAGTGCGGACTTACACGTCGAGAAAACTGGGTCGCTTTTCACGACAGTGAGTTTTGGAGGTGCAAAGAGCAGGAAGGAATTCTGAGGCTTTACCTACGACCTAGTAGCGCCCCCTTATGCCCAGGATTTAGCTTCTGCCACTGCCTCAAATGGGCCCCACTTGGTGGCGTCACACTGGGTCCCCGCCCACCCTGTCCTCACCCATCTGCCTTTCCTAGAAGTGGCACCCAGGTTCCTAGAATTTCAGACATCATGCCACCTCCTGCCACCCGGCCCACCTCCCCTGTGACCCGGAGGACTGCAGTGAGCCAGCAACTTTGACGTGTCTCCCCAAGGGACACAGGGTGCGGGAGCAGTGCTGGAAAGGGCCACCCAGGCCCAGTGACACTCTGGGTTTAATGAGTTCATGGAGCGAGGGAGGTGGAGGTCCTGGAGTTCAAGTGACCATAAAGTCATAAAATGATATAACATTTGCGATACAGTAATAAAAAATAAGGCGCCTGCCTTCTGGTCGGCTGTCTTATCGAAGTTCCTGGAATGTTCTTTCCCTCGGTGGGGCTGGCAGGAGTCATTCTTCTCAGCCTTTCAAACTGCAGCTTTCCTTTGGGAGCACCGGATCAATGGATCAGATTCGAGAAACTTCTCCAAGAAGCCCTGGGGTTAATATTAACTTCCCCGAGAGCACAGACAAGGGTGTCCTGTGG
>PVKC010006084.1:17856-32020 GCA_004027635.1 Crocidura indochinensis | reverse complement strand
ATAGCCTCTGGGACTCTTGTTCCCTGGGTCCACGCAAATGGCCCCATATGAACACATGACCTGAGTCTCCCCTCCTGAGTTGAATTGTGGCTTTCCTACTTTCATGCTGGGCTGCCTTTGAAGAAGTCCACACACTCTCTCTCTCTTTTTTTTTTTTTTTTTTTTTTTTGGTTTTGGGGCCACACCCGGTGACGCTCAGGGGTTACTCCTGGCTATGCGCTCAGAAGTCTCTCCTAGCATATGGGGAACCGGGGGATCGAACCGCGGTCCGTCCTAGGTTAGCGCAGGCACCTTATCTCCAACGCCACCGCCCGGCCCCCACACTCTCTCTTAAGCATGCTACTTTCTCTCTCATTCTTTTCTCTCTTTCCCCACTTCCTCAGTGCCTTTTAATAATACCTGTTTTATTCAAAATAGGCTTTTACTCAAAACCTAGCTTTGAGCAGTCTTCTTGGTGTTTATTTGGACACTTGGATTCTTTACCTACATTCAGAGTCTGTATGTTGCTGCCAATGTGTGTAGGGAGATCACTTAGTCAAGTACTAACATTCTGTGAGAGTCTTACAGGTCTTCTTTACTTTGATATTTGATGGTTTTTTGTGCATTGAAAATACTTAGATCGATAGCACATTTGCATTGCACACAGCCAATCGGGCTCAATCCCCAGTATCTACTAGGAGTGATTTCTGAGTGCAGATCCAAGAGTAACCCCTGAGAGCCTCCTGGTGTAACCAAAAAAAAAAGGAAAAAGAAATACCATCCTGCACACTCCTCCTGAGTTACTCATAATAGTCTTTCTCTCTCTCTCCCCTACCCCCTTTCTCCTTCTCTCCCTCTCTCCTTACTTCCTTCTTTTTCTCCCCTCCTCCACTAGGGCTATTACTCCCAGTATTACTGGAGGGGAGAGGTTCATGTTGTATAAGGTAACTAGCCCAGACCTCCTACATGCAAAGCATGTGCTCAGCGAACTGGCCCATCTCCTTAACTCTTTTTCTCTTACTGTAAACTGAAGCTTATAACTAATCACAGTATTCAGTATTTTCATTTATACTGTTTGGTATTCTTGCCATGATTTAAAATTTTGTCCTTGTTTTCTAGTTAGTAAAATAGCCCAATATTTTTTTCTGGTTTAATTTTTTATATATATATCATGGTTTAAAAGTATGGGAGGTGAAAAAAAAAACAAAAAAGTATGGGAGGTGGGGCCGGGTGGTGGCACTTGAGGTTAGGTGCCTGCCTTCCCTGCGCTGCCTAGGATGGACCACAGTTCGATCCCCCGGTTCCCATATGGTCCCCCAAGCCAGGAGCAACTTCTGAGCGCATAGCCAGGAGTAACCCCTGAGCGTCACTGGGTGTGGCCCAAAAACCAAAAAAAAAAAAAAGTATGGGAGGAAAGCACAAATGTCAAACAAAATGGGTAAATGACCTTAATATTGGACCAGAGCTGGAGAGCCATAGATGATGCTGAGGAAGACATAAGTTGAACATGTCTTGGCATTGACTCTAGAGGTATCTTTGGTGATTCAGCACCATTGACCAAGAAAATGGAAGTAAAGATGAACAAACTCAGAAGCTTCTGCACTGCAAAGGAAGTGATGATCAGAATAAAAAGATGCCCCACAGAATGGGAGAGAATATTTACCCACCACTCACCTAGTAAAGAATTGATACCCAATTATAAAGAGTACTGGTAGAGAAAGAAAAAGATAATTAGAAGAATTAGAGAGAGAAAAGAAAATTACAAGACTAAAAACAACTGACTCCACTCTAAAACAGGAGAAGAGAAAGTTTCTCCGAAAAGACACACAGAAGTCTAGCAGTAGATGAAGAATGTTTGGCCTCACTCCTCAGGGCAATGCACACCCAAAAGATGAGACCTCCATGCGGCCCCTCGATTTATATATAGAATCAGTTTTCATCAACAGTAGCAGAAAGGGACTCTGAATTTGCCAATTTTGCTGGTTTAAACCCCTTCCATGGCATCATTTTGTCATGTCTTCTATAAAACTCATTTTTCCCAGTTGTATAGGTCTGTAGGCCTTATTTCTAGAAGCTATTCTGTTTTTTGTTGTTGTTTTTCTTTTTTAAGAAAAAGATTACAAAGTCACTTTGTAGTATATTCATTTGCATATCACGTGTCTCATTTGTGCTTACATGGTTTGTTCTGGGGCCTGGTATCCAGCCGAAAGAAACATGTATATAAAACACCTGGTTGCTTTCATGCCCCCATACAAGCTTCCTTATTTATGTATAATGGAGTCTATACTGGCCTCTCTTTCTCACCCACCAGCATTCTCAGCCATTCGCTTTTTTATTTATAGCATTTCTTTGACTCTCTTTGGTTACTGTTTTGTTTCATTTGATTTCCTTTTCATTTTGAATCATCAGAAAACTAATTCATTCAACTTTATGTTCTGGTGCAAACAGGGTCCCCTGGTTCATAGAAACTTTCCAGCAAATCATTTTAGTTTGGCTGAACTGTCAAAATTAGTCAACACTGAGCACACAAAATGTTTTCTTATTCGTTAGAGCCATAGCCCTGAACTTTATGCCTAACTTAGATTGAAATACAGTCTTGTTTCTATTTTCACCTTCCTTACTCACCTGCTATTTTTCCTTTTACGCAATTCTTAATGGCCAGAAGGATATTTCCTCATTTAATTTGGTTAGTTATTAAGATCTAGACAGATCTTTAGTTTTGAAAGATAGCTACACTAATAATACAATTATAATATCAGGGAGATATGTGAAAAATAGCAGCCTGTGCAATGCTCCCTACCTCCACCCTATTTTCCCTTGAAGCTATTATCCTAGAGGAAGAAAGGGAAAAGGAAATGTATGGTGTGAGTTTAGGTTTACAACAGAAAGTCTTTAAGAACCCTGTTACTATGGCAACAAATGCATGAATTTCAAGTGGAATATTTTCAGCATATAGGACTGATAAAACTACACATCTCTATTCTTTGTGAACTCAAAATTCTGAGACCCCTCTGTTCAAATTAAGTTTTTCAGTGTTCCTACATTTTTTTTTCTTTTTTTGGTTTTTGGTTTTGGGACCACACCCAGCGGTGCTCAGGGGATACTCCTGGCTAGCTGCTCAGAAATAGCTCCTGGCAGGCACGGGGGACCATATGGGATGCCGGGATTTGAACCAACAACCTTAGGTCCTGGATCGGCTGCTTGCAAGGCAAATGCCGCTGTGCTATCTCTCTGACCCCTATTCCTACATTTTCTATTTTTGATGGAATATTATGTTGAAGCCTGTTTTTTATGTATCTGCCATGCATTATATAAAACATTTTAAATTTTTGATCATTTCCCTAATCTGTTACAGATTTTATTTTATTAAATAATAAACCAAGAAATTGTTTCATACATTGGGAAAATGTAAACAATTAAAAAAAAACTAACATTTTGGAGATTCTTTGACCTTTACTACTGTCTGTAACTCCAGTGCAAGGAAGCTTGTAAGCTTTTTTGGTCTGGTGGCCACACTCAACACTTGGGTTCCTCTTGGCTCTGCACTCAAAAATTTCTCCTGATAGGCTCAGGAGACCACATGGGATGCCAGGGATAGAACCCTGGTTGGCTACATGCAAGGCAAACATTGCCCCCTCTCCTTCCTGAAATTTAATTGAAGCCTCAATTTTAGATTTGGGGCAGCACTTGAGTTACTCCTGGCTTTGTGCTCATAAATTACTCATGGCACCTGGCAGGCTCGAAGGAACATATGGCATACGAGGGATTGAACCCATGTCAGCTGCATACAAGGCAAAAGCCCTCCCTGCTGTGCTATCTATCACTCAGCCCCAAAGCTTGTAGGCTTTTCACTGGTACATCACATATGCAGACTTTTGAGCAATGAAGATGAAAACCACACAGGTAGATTGCAAGGACCATTAGATCCAGACGGTGTGTGCAGTTCCTTGAATGGAATCGCCTTTAAATGAAAGGATCAGCCGTCTGGGCTTCCCTGGTGGGTGCTGGAAGGAGAGGAGGAGAAATGTTCCTTGATGGTAACTGCGCATGAAATTGCCACATTTGGAGATACTGACCAGATGTTCTAATCTCAATAACTCACTCATGGGGTGACGGCATGAACTGATCTTGGCCGCCACGGTCACACACACCTTGAAGAAGGGCTAATTTCATCTGGGCTTTCTGTCATGATGCTGTCCAGAAGCCGTGACTTGACCTTGGTTGTGGCTTTTTGTGGTTGCTGGTGGTGGGTGTTGATGGACAGATATGTCAGGTTCCTGGATGCTGCTTTCTGTAATGTTGTCCTCTCAAAATTACAAAGGACTTCCTGGTTTTGTCCTTTGGTTCAGGTTGATATGTGTGGCTTATTTTGTAAACATTTCCCAGCAAGTGCATCTGAATGACATTCTCACCTCCAAAAGTCATGCTCGTAAGTTTTCTTAACTGGAGTTACCTCTCTGTTGCCATTTTAATTTGTTCACAACAAACTTTCTTGTTCTTTTATTTTGGTTTTGGAGTCATGCCTGGTGTTTGGTGTTTGGTTTGGTGGAGTCATGCTCAAGGATTTATTCCTGGCTTTGCACTCAAGAATCACTCCTGGCAGTCTCAGGGAGCCTTATGAGATGGCAGGGATCAAACCCAGGCTGGACAAATGCCCTCCCCACTATGCAGTAGCTCCAGCCCCTAATTTCCTTCTTTTATATGAAGTATATTCTTCTGGAGTTTTTTTTTTTTTTTTTCCTATCCTTGGAAGTGCTGATACTCATAGAAAAGGACTGTAATTTCCTGGCCAAAGAGTATATAAAATATACCTTCAGAAATGTACCGTTTTGAGGGTTCATTGTTTGTTATTAGTTTTGGCTGCACTCAGGGATAAATCCTGATTCTGGGCTCAGGAAATTGCTCCTGGCAGACTCGGGGAACATATTTAATGCTGAGGATCAAACCCAGGTCGGTCCTGGGTTGGTTGAGTGCAAGTCATATGCCCTACCTGCTGTGCTATCCTTCTGGCCATACACTTTTGAGTTTTACCACCAATTCACCTATTATGTCTTTATAAGTGGAATTGGGTGTTTGGTGATTCAGATTCAGAGGTAACCCAGTAGGTAAAGGACTAGAATAATGTTCAACATACATATATTGGAAATCGTTGCTAATTGGGTACTTAATTATTCCCTACTTTATTGATCCTAGCTCATTTTTATCTAATTGAAATGATTATTAATGGAGTTTTTGGTTTATATTAGATACCCATGGATGCTCAGGGGCTACTCCTGGCTCACAGCTCAGAAGATCAAGTCTATTTGCATACAGACCTGCCAGTCTATTGACCTCTCTCTCTCTGGCCCCAAGATTTTGTTTTAAATGTGTAGCTTTTCTTTAATTGCCAGTGTTTAAAATGATAGGGGAAATGGTGAGATTAACTTAGAAATTACTTTTAAACTGTGATAAGTATAAATTAAATTTTGGGGGTCCATACCCAGTTACACTCATGGGTTACTACTGACTACGATCAGGTATCACTCCTCGCAGGTTCTTGGGACTACATCGGGTGCCTGGGATCAAGCCCAGATCAGCTGCACATGTAAGACAAATGCCTTCCCCACTATGGTATCGCTCCAGCCCCACAACTTAATTAAAAAAAAAAAAAAAAGTCTTCTGCACTCCAGTGCTGCTCTTGCTACTATCTTTGATTTGAAGTTGTTTGATGTTAGGCCCAGAGAAAATTTTCATCCACTCTCCTAGAGTCCCTAGCCTTATCTGAATATTAAAGTAAAGATATGAGGGACCCAGCAATTCTCGGGTCCCCTCTAATTTCATTTAACCCTGCCTTGCAGGTCCGAGCAGCACTGCTCAGATCTGTGTTGCTGATTCTCTACAGGGAGTCATGCGGGGGACCCCAGGTGCAAGGAGTCACCCTTAGGATGTCCTGTGTGCCAGGCATGTGCTCCTGCCCTCTGACCTTTTTTTCAGGCCAAGGAATGACTTGAATGTAATCAATTATGTGTCTGGTGCCATGAGGGCCTCTGTAAGGCCTCTGCAAATGTCAGAAGAGACAGTTTTCTGAGTGTTTTTATGCTTAATGACCAGTGCTCAGTGGTGTAGAAATATAATAGGTCAAGGAGTAGGAAGCAGGTACAATAAGCTAGGGAACACTTGGGGAGGCTTCTTGTGAGGATACCTTTTGGTGGGCCTTCATCTTCGAGACACAGGTGTTCTTTCCTTGTTACAGGAGGGTTTCCTTTACCAGTTTGCCTTGGACTATAAGAAATAAAGAGCAAAGGGTCCGGAGGAATAGCACAGCCTTGCATGCGGCTGTCCCAGTACGGACTTGGGTGGGATCCCCGATATACCTTATGGTTCCCCAGGCCAAGAGCAATTTCTGAGCGCGTAGCCAGGAGTAAAGTATTGATCTAGTCATTATAATAACAGTTTTAATAGCTTAGATTTATGATGTGTCCACTTTCAGTGCTACGGATATTACCCAGATTTATGGTTATATTATTGATATCTGCAAGTGAAATGAATTCAGTATGCATTTATCATGTGTGTTAGAAAATCCTTTATCTTTAGAGTACAGGTATAAGGAAGAGGTGATAAGCATTTTATTCTAAGACCGTTTCTCATTCATCTTTGTTCATTGCATTTATAAGGTACTAGAAACCCTTGGAATACTCAATTTACTGTTTATTCTGATTCTAACCCTTGATTGCTTCCTGGCTTCTGAATGTCCTTATCACATTCTTCTTGAAGCTTAACTCATACCACCAAACCTATGTTCTCCTTGCTTCTTTCTGGACTCAGTTTCACAGCTAAATTTCTCCCAGTGTCCTAAAATACAATACAAATTTGAGTGTGGATTGACAGATTGCTTTGTGGGCCTTGGCCTTGCTATTTATATTCATTCATAGAGAATATTTTTTAGATTTCCTAGATCCAAAAAGTAAACTACCAAATTATACCACATAGGAAAATACACTCATCAGGAGACAATTGTAGTTCCATGAGGGGATTGATCTTTGCCCCTTATGGTTCAGTAGTGGCATTCCCTTGTTCTAAAATAGTAACTCTGGAGACTGGAGAGATAGCACAGCAGTAGGGTGTTTACCTTGCATGCAGCTGACCCAGGATGGATGGTAATTCAAATCCCAGCATCCCGTATGGTCCTCCAAGCCTGCCAGGAACAATTTCTGAGCTCAGAGCCAGGAGTAACCCCTAAATGTATGCAAATGGCAACAACCATATTTTTAAGAGGTCCTGTGAAGAAGGCAGGCAGGATGTGGCTGGTAGAAGAGAAAGGGGTGGGCAGGAAATTGGGGATGCTGTTTAGATTGGTGCTGAACCAGCACAGGCCTGGATCTTATTTCTGAAACTCACCCTTGGAAATCAGAGCACCTAGATAAACTGTTTTTCAAAGCTGTTTTATTCACAATGAGACACAACACATGGTAGGGGGTCAAAGATACATTTATGAAATGAACTGAATGAAGAAAAACTTTTTTTTGTTTTTGTTTTTGGGCCACACCCAGTGACGCTCAGGGGTTACTCCTGGCTATGCGCTCAGAAGTCGCTCCTGCTTGGGGGACCATATAGGAAACTCAGGGATCGAACCGAGGTCCATCCTTGGGTAGCACAGGCAAGGCAGGCACCTTACCTCGAGTGCCACTTCCCAGCATGAAAAACTTTTTGATTGACTCTTAAGTGTCCAGTTATTATTAACTTGATCATTTTTTTTAACTTTATCATTCTTTTTTTTTTTGGTTTTTGGTTTTTGGGCCACACCTGGTGGTGCTCAGGAGTTACTCCTGGCTGTCTGCTCAGAAATAGCTCCTGGCAGGCACAGGGGACCATATGGGACGCCGGGATTTGAACCAACCACCTTTGGTCCTGGATTGGCTGGCTGCGTGCAAGGCAAACGCCCTTGTGCTACCTCTCCGGGCCCCAACTTTATCTTTCTTAACACAGTTTTAGGGATTTTTTTTTTTTTTTTTTTTTTGGTTTTTGGGCCACACCCAGTGACACTCAGGGGTTACTCCTGGTTATGCGCTCAGAAGTCGCTCCTGGCTTGGGGGACCATATGGGAACCGGGGGATGGAATCTCGGTCCGTCCTAGGCAAGCGCAGACACCTTCCCTCCAGCGCCACCGCCCGGCCCCAAGTTTTAGGGATTTGCATGACCATCTTTATTCTCATCATAATCCTGCAAGGAATGTAACCAGAATAGGAAATTTGTCGTCCCACGACTAACTTAATATAGCTGGGTCTGAAGCTTGTTGTTGATTTTATGTGGGTGTGTGAATGTGATTGTTTGTGTGAATGCTTTCTCCTTACTAGGTTAGTTTCCACCAAAATCTTTTCTGATAACCAGCTGTTTGCAGGAATTTAACAGCAGAAAGAGCAAAAAGACCAGTATTGGGGATAATAGTAGGATTCTGGGAAAGGAGGTTTTGTCTTCGATGGAACAAGCAGTATCAACAGCAAAGAATGGAAGCTGCCTATTGAAGGAGGAATTCTTTATAATGTCTCACACGTCTCTTTGAAGCATGTTCGTTATCCAGGAGAATCCATTCTTCAGAGGAGCAATCCACACTCATTCTGACCCAATACACAGCCTGCAATTCCTCATCACCCTTGGCAGTCCACTGTCTCTTGTTATTCCCCGCTATTGGCATTGTTCTTTGGGAAGTTTTCTTGCAATGGGGTTTCTTGGTCTGAAGTTTCTTATTGTTGACTTACCTTGAAACAATCTTAGCATTCAACCATTATTCTTCAATTCTTATATGAATTGAATGAAAAGTAATGTAATGTCTCAATGTGTCTGGTCTTGAGAGTCGTCAGTTCCGTTTTCCTCAAATACCACATTGAAGTGGCAAAACAAAAAGCTCATCGAGCTACAGCAGGGAGGGTGCTTGCCTTGCATGATGATCCCTTGGGATGATCCCCAGCGCCCCATATGGTCCTCTGAGCTCCATCAAGAGTGATCCCTGAGTGCAGAACCAGGGATTATTTTTGAGCATGTCCATGTATGACCTTTCTAGAAATTTCAGAGGGATAATACAGTTAATATGAATTAGAAATCTTCGTTGTTGGAGACTCTTGGTGAACAATTTAATCTATTGTTTATTGCGCTGCTATTTACATGAATTTTTAAGTTTTCTTGTCCTTTGTTCACTTACCTTTATTTGGTAGGTGGAGATAGGGATGGGGGAATCTCACCTGGCTGTGCTCAGGGTTACTGTTGGCAATGCTTGGGGACCATTTGTGGTGCTTGAGATCCAACCAGGGTCACCTACATGCAAGGCAAGTGCCTTTTACTGTATTAATTCGACAGCCTTTACTCTCATAACTAAATGGCCCTTTGCTCAAAACATCTTTTACAAAGGGCTTTAAGGCTTCTTAAAGCACTGTTTAATAAGTGACCTAGGGGCCCGGGAGATAGCATGGAGGTAAGGCGTTTGCCTTTCATGCAAAAGGTCATCGGTTCGAATCCCGGTGCCCCATATGGTCCCCCGTGCCTGTCAGGAGAAATTTCTGAGCATGGAGCCAGGAGTAACCCCTGAGCATTGCCGGGTGTGACCCAAAAACCAATAAATAAATAAATAAATAAATAAATAAATAAATAAGTGACCTACATCTTTTCTTGTTACACTCTTCTCCCATGTAGTAATAGTTTTGTTTTTCCACTTTTCATTGTTTGTCGGACATAGACTCCTTTATTTCCCAGTCTTTGTGTACAGGGCCTCTAAGGTGCAATAGCAAGCTCTGAATGGGTTGAAGGGTATTTAAAATTTGTGTGTGTGTGTGGGGGGGGAAGAAGCAGTGACATCAATGGGCACAAATCATTAGCTCCAGGGGTTTGGTTGTTTTAACATAAGATTGTAATTTCTCTTTTTAGCTTTATTCACTCTTCATGAAACTGGGTTTTTGGTGGCTTCTCTGAATTATGAATAAAAAGAAATAACAGGGGGCCGGGCGGTGGCGCTGAAGGTAAGGTGCCTTGTGCTAACCTAGGACAGACCTCGGTTCGATCCCCCGGTTCCCTATATGGTCCCCCGTGTCTGCCAGGAGCGACTTCTGAGCGAATAGCCAGGAGTAACCCCTGAGCGTCACCGGGTGTGGCCCAAAACCAAAAAAAGAATAATAATAATAACAAATATGTCACAAAAAAGTGTGAAACTGGAAAGTGTTTTGGTGGTAACCAGCTGGTCCCAAAGTTTATGGATTTTTGGTATGTACCAAGTGTTAAATTGTTAGGCAGTAAATACTTATTAGGCATCATGAAACTATGAAATAAATTCAATTATTTTTCCTGCTTTTAGGGACACTGAAAAAATTCTGAAGGCCAGAAAGAAAACTTGTGTTTCTGCTGCTTCTTTCCACTTGATAATCATTTTTTGGGAAAATCATGCCAGTCCTACAACGATTAATTAATATTTTCACCCATCTTGATGTCCTTACGATTCCCTCTGCTGCGATAAATCTCTCTGTTGTGTATTTTTTGTTTCTGTACTTGCTTTTAAAACTGAATTTGGGTAATTCACCTATTTTGTTAGAGCTACTAATTACAGTAGGAGAGGGCCGCATATAGGAGTCAAGCAGCACTGCAGGGGAAACCTGTAGAATACCTTGGCTCCAGTTGCCTGAGTTCTTTATTTAGAAGCCACTGGAATTTAGTTCTGCTGATTCCCACCTCAGTGCCATTCCACCTAATTTTTGTCTTGACATGTTCCATTTTTACTTCTAATCTTGTCTATAGAATTTCCTTTTCAGTTGCTTTCAGAAGTCCTTTTGACATTTTCATGGTGATTGCTTTGCTTTGCATCTCTGAATCAGAATGGGAAGTACTGCTTTCTTTTTTTTCTTTTTTTTCTTTTTTTTTTTTTTTTTTTTTTTTGGTTTTGGGCCACACCTGGCCGTGCTCAGGATACTCCTGGCTGTCTGTTCAGAAATAGCTCCTGGCAGGCACAGGGGGACCACATGGGACACTGGGATTTGAACCAACCACCTTTGGTCCTGGATCGGCTGCTTGCAAGGCAAACGCCGCTGTGCTATCTCTCCGGGCCCGGAAGTACTGCTTTCTTTTGGGAGCCACACATGGTGGTCCTCTGGGCTGACACCTGGCTCTGTGCTCAGGAATCACTCCTAGTGATAGTCAGGGGACCATATGGGATGCTGGCCAAGTTGCCCATCTCATCCCCTGCTGTCCTGCCTCTCCAACCCTACATGCTTTTGTCTTTTTTTGGGGGGGTGGGGATGGTGGGAGATGCCATACCTGGTGGCACTCAGGGATTACTCCTGGCTTTGACTCAGAAATTACTCTTGATAGGCTCAAGGTACCATACGGGATACTGGAGATCGAACTCAGTGGGCTGCATGCAAGACAAATGCCCTGCCCTCTGTGCTATTTCTCTGATCCCCCCACCCCCACATACTGCTTTTAAGAACACAAGGTTTCTCTTATCCCACACTTCTCTCCTGCTGAGTTCTCTCCCTGTTGTTGCTCACAAGTGCTGAGTGGGGGTGGGATGGGGTGGCTGCTCCATCTTTTGGGCCTCTGTCACTACAACCAATATCATTGTAAGCAAATGCAGTCACATACTTGCAGTAGCCAGTTGATCATTCCTAATGAACACTGTAACTGCAGTCTGTATAAACATCTCAACTGAAAGCATGTGAACTTTGGTGAGCATGTGTGTGTGTGAGCCCAGCCACTAAATTGTGATGGCCCGGCCGGGTGGTGGCGCTGAAGGTAAGGTGCCTGCCTTACCGCGCTAGCCTTGGACGGACAGTGGTTCGATCCCCCGTGCCCCATATGGTCCCCCAGGCCAGGGGCGACTTCTGAGAGCATAGCCAGGAGTAACCCCTGAGTGTCACTGGGTGTGACCCAAAAACCAAAAAAAACAAAAAAAAAAAAAAAAAATTGTGATGGCCCTGGGGAGCCTAGGGAGGGGTGGGGGAAGAAGAAAAGAGATTCTTTTTTTTTTTTTAATTTTTAGTTTTTCATTTTTAATACTATATTTAAGCACCATGATTAAATGTTTGTAATTGTGTTTCAGTCATAAAAAGAACACCCCCTTCACCATTGCAACATTCCCACCACCAATGCCCCACTTCTTCCTCCTCTTCCACCCCTGCCTATAATTGAGACAGGCATTCTACTTCAGAGAGATTCTAACAGCAAACAGCTAAGTAAGAGGAAAGTTCATGGGAAATTTGAAAAGAAGACCATTGGTTTTCTAATCTAATAAATAAATGACCCCCGTGTAGGATTTCTTTCCCATCAGCAAACTTCAATGCTTTTTTGTTTGGCTTTTTTTTTTAATATTTTTTATTTAAACACCTTGGTTACAAACATGATTGTGATTGGGTTTCAGTCATATAAGAGTATATTCCCCCATCACCAGTGCAACATTCCTACCATCAATGTCCCAAATAGCTCTCCTCTCCCCCCCGCCCCCACCTGTACTCTAGACAGGCTTTTTATTTCCGTCATACATTCTCATTGTTACGATAGTTCACAATGTAGTTATTTTTGAGCCACACACTCCCTGTGCCACTCAAGGGGTTACTTCTGGCTATGTGCTCAGAAATGGCTCCTGGCTCTGGGGACCATATGGGACTCCAGGGGATAAAACCAAGGTCCATCCTCAATCTTTGCATGTTTGTTGTGTGCAAGGCAAACACCCTATCACTGTGCTATAGCTCTGGCCCCTGACATATTTTCTTGATTTGACATGTGGGTTTCTTTTTTTCTTTCTTTTTTTTTTTTCATGACAAGTGATTTTGCTCTCTTCCATTTCAGCTGTTCCCTGAGAGTATGTAAATTTTTTATATTATATTAGTATTTTTGTACATACTCATGAATTTTGAGACTTCAAAGAACACACATTGTAGACCCAGAGTCTTTGCATAGATCCTTTACAGTTTCCTGTGTCCCTGAAGCATGCATTGAGTTTTTCTGGTAGATTTCATCTCATTCCTATCTGGAATTTGTTTTTACTTTCTTCCTTTTTTAGTTTCTAATCTCCTGGCTTTTCTTGGACTACTTATCTCTGTTCCCTCATTTCAGTGAGAATACTGGTTAAGCTTGGCTTCTTCCTTACATCTTAATCTGGAAATTGCCTCGTTATAATTCTGCAGGATACCCACCTTTCTTTGCTTTCTTTCTTTCTTTTTTTAATATATATGTATCTTAAGATATATAGATATATTATATATATCTTTATTTAAGCACCATGATTACAAGCATCTTTGTATTTGGGTTTCAGTCATAAACAGAATACCCCCCTTCACCAGTGCAACATTCCCACCATCAAAGCCCCTTCTCCTCCCATACCCCCCTGCCTGTATTCGCGACTGGCATTCTATTATTCCTCTCTCATTCTTTAATATTGTCATGCTAGTAGTTAGTGTAGTTATTTTTCTAACAGCATTCACTACTCTTTGTGGTGAGCTTCAAATTGTGAGCCAGTCCTTTTGGCCCTTTCAGCCCTTAACTCTTGTCTTTGGGCCTTATTACATTAATATCTTTAATCTTTTTTTTCTCTCTCTCTTTTTTTTTTTTTTTTTTTTTTGGTTTTTGGGTCACACCCGGCAGTGCTCAGGGGTTACTCCTGGCTCCATGCTCAGAAATTGCTCCTGGCAGGCACGGGGGACCATATGGGGCACCGGGATTCGAACCGATGACCTTTTGCATGAAAGGCAAACGCCTTACCTCCATGCTATCTCCCGGGCCCCTTTTTTTTTTCTCTTTTGTTAAGAGAAGGAAAGAAGGGACGAAGGAAAAGGGAAGGAAGGAAGGAAAGGAAGGAAGTCTTTAATTTTTTTAAACCCATAGATGTGTGAGACTATTCTGTGTTTTTCTCCCTCTGTCTAATTTCACTCAGCATAACAGATTCCATGTACATCCACGTATAGGAAAATCTCATGACTTCATTTTTCCTGGTGACTGTATAATATTCCATTGTGTATATGTACCACAGTTTCTTTAGCCATTCATCTGTTGAAGGGCATCTTGGTTGTTTTCAGAGTCTGGCTATTATAAATAGTGCTGCAATGAATATAGGTGTGAGGAAGAGATTTTTGAATTGTATTTTTGTGTTCCTAGGGTATATCCCTAGGACCACCTTTTTGTGTGTGTGTGTGTGTGTGTGTGTGTGTGTGAGAGAGAGAGAGAGAGAGAGAGA
>PVKC010006084.1:0-17756 GCA_004027635.1 Crocidura indochinensis | reverse complement strand
TATAGACCAAAGTAGCAGGGAAACTTGTTTCTGAGGAAGTAAGCATTATGATCCAAAGTTGTGTTAATCTTTCCTAGATAATCTGAATAGTAGTTGTGATTTTTATTTAAGGACACTCATTTTCAATAAGTTTATTTAGTAGACCGGCATTAAATGTTTATTGATTGGACACTGGAACGGACGGAAGCATTTGTAATTCACACAGGGTTGATTACACATGATGTTTGATACAGAGTTAGACCTGGTCTAAAATTTTAGCATCGTTCATAGCATGCTCACTTTAATTTAATAAGTTTTTCAAAAAACTAAACTTTTAAAGTCAACTTTAGCTTTCCTAATTACACTATCTCTTTGCAGTTTGTGTGCTTTAAAGCAATAAGTTTGACTTCTATTTCTTTTGGTATATATATTTTTTGTCTGCTAGCCTGCCTTCATTCCTTTACTCTATAACCAAGATCTCTTCAGAAATAAAAATAAGGGCCGGGAGAGATAGCACAGCGGCGTTTGCCTTGCAAGCAGCCGATCCAGGACCAAAGGTGGTTGGTTTGAATCCCGGTGTCCCATATGGTCCCCCGTGCCTGCCAGGAGTAACCCCTGAGCACCACCGGGTGTGGCCCCAAAAACCAATAAATAAATAAATAAATAAATAAAAATAAGTTATAGAACAATGAATGGAGTGAGAAGTGTTTCAAACTTAAGGAAAACTCAGAATAGCAGAATGTGGGGGCTGAAGAGATAGCACAGCAGTAGGGTGTTTGCCTTGCACTCAGCCGATCCAGGATGGATGGTGATTCAAATTCCAGCATCCATATTGTCCCCCGTGCCTGCCAGGAACAATTTCTGAGCGGAGAGCAAGGAGTGGCCCCTGAGCGGTATAGTTGTGACCCCAAAACAAAAACAAACAAAAGACAGAATAGCAAAATGTATCTTTATACCCTCTGCAGATATCTATTAGTGGTTAAACTTTTTATTCATTTGAGGTTTATTTATGGAAATAAATGTTTTCCTGTACCAAGTATTGTTCCCCTCTGTAAGAAACAGCTGATTTAATACCATTTATTAATAGTATGCTTTCAAGTTTCAGAGATGGTTTGATTTTATTTTGACGGATCAGATTGAACCTGGGTCAATCTCATGCATGGCCCAGGCCTGCCTGCTATACCTTGCTCTATTTTATTCTTACATGTTTTTTTTTTTTCTTACATTTTTCATTCTCAGTTTGTTTACTTCATTTCAAGACACTCCCAGCCTTTCATTTATTTTGCTGTTTTCTGTCTCCAACCCCTATAAACAAATGAATGTGCTACGTGCTAGAGGAATATCTGTAATCATAACTTTCTTTTTTCAGAAAGTACGTTCTATATTTGACCTCCTTCATTTCCACTATTTTTTGTATTTCACAAAATACCATGACCTGTGTTCCCCTAGCTTTTCATTGTTCTACTTTGTATTTTGAAATTGCTGCGTTGTCTTCCATTAAATGGGTTTATCGTAGTAAGTATTACAGCTACTTTTCTCCAGCTGCCTTCTGCTAATGGTCATAAAAATTGCTTGCAGTATTTGCCATTGCAATTAATATTTAAAGAATACACAGGCATATCTTCATCTAAATTTATTACACAGATCTTAAGGATAATAGCGACAAGTGGTATTGCTAGATCATTCATTAGTTTTTGTAACTTAATGTTATAGTTATGGCGTTAATTTTTTCTGTTTTTATTCTCAGTAGAATGAATAAACTTCAATATTGTGCATTTCTTGTACATCCCAATATTTAAGAATGTTATACAATTTTGATCTATTTTCACTTTCTGTTTTGCTAACTCTAAATGCTAGAATCAAAACAGATGGGTGACTTTAAAAAAGCGAATAGTGTTAAAACTCTCAATGATTTGAGCTAACAATTAAAGAAACATATCCGTGCAACGCACACATTTTCAAAATAGATATCACTTGCTCATTTATAGCAAATATATTAATGTTTATAATGCCAAGAAAAACATAAAACAAGAACAAGCAATTATCAGTTCCTTATGAAAGTAGTTCCACTATATTGTATATGCATTTCTTCAAGTATGACCATAATGTTGGCAATCACCGCGAATATGTCCTTTGTTAGGTCCCACATACTGTCCTTCACAGTGCATAGCAATTAGGTTATTTGATTTAATCATCAGTTAACTCAAGAATCTGTTTATCATGATTATCCTAGGTTTTCAGACAAGAAGTTGCAGCCTAGGAATGTTCAGTGCATACAACCTTTAGTTGTCTGTGAGAAGAGCAATTGTTGTACCCAGACTCTTCTACCTTGGGATTCTGGGCTTTTCTTGGTGGGGTACCACTGGCTTGGTTCTCTGCTATTTTCACCTATAACATCAGGTTTGACCTGTGGTCAGTGAAACTTTCTATTCTGAGTTCACAGCCACAAGGTGTTCTAGGGGTATCCTGGAGGAATAACCAGGTGGCACTTAGTTGTTGTACAGGTTTGTTGTAAAGTTGTGGTACAGAATCCCAATTTTGGTCCTAACCACCTTGTCATCCATCCGGGGCTACTTTTTCTTGGATTTGCCAACCTGTACGGCAGGAGGCAGAATCGTACCAATAATCTCCTGTTGCTCCTTTGCAGTGGATGATTCAGAAGCCACACAAAGCTGCCACCTTTTTTGGCTGCATCGGGATGGATAAATTCGGGGAAATCTTGAAGAAGAAGGCAGCTGAGGCACATGTGGATGCACATTACTACGAGCAGAATGAGCAACCCACCGGTACTTGTGCTGCCTGCATCACCGGCGGAAACAGGTTAGCGGGGTGCAAGGTACCTGGAACCTGGGCGGGTGCCAAATCCCGCTCTATGGCAGGGTTCCCAGGCATGTGGTCATGACTCCTTGCAGCATTTCACCCAGTCCTCTTTCTATCACTTTATGTCTTAAAAAAATTTCCTTTGGGACTGGAATGATAGCAAGAAGGGCATGGACTTGCAAATCTTACTGGGTTCAGTCCCTGGCACCCCATAGGGTGCCTTGAGCCTGCCAGTAACGATTCCTGATCACAGAGCCAGGAGTAACTTCTGAGTACCTTCAGGTATGGCCAAATAAAATAAATAATAAAAAATAAATTTACTTTGCATTGGGGCCCTTGGGGTATTCCCAGGAGTGCTATTACTGGGTCCTATGGAAGCTCAATTTCTAGGTGGTTTTTTTCTTTTTTTGTTTTTTGTTTTTTGTTTTTTGTTTTTTTGTTTTTAGGAATGTGCATATTGTTTCCTAAAAGACTGGACGAGTCAACAGCTTCCCCCCACCAGCAGTGAGTGAGAGTCCCTTTCTCCCTTGATCCCTGCCAACACTGATCTTGTTCTTTATTGACATGTGCCAGTCTCTGTGGTGTAAGATGGTATCATAAACCACTTTGTAACTGTGTATCTCATGGTGATTTAATTTAAAAACTTATATTTTAAAAAAATTAAAAGTTTCTGGGGCCAGAGAGATAGCACATGGTAGGGCATTAGTCTTGCAAGCAGCCCCATATGGTCCCCTGTGCCTGCCAGGAACGAGTTCTGAGCATAGAGCCAGGAGTAACCCCAGAACGCTGCCAGACGTGACTCAAAAAAAAAAAAAATAAATAAGAAGAAGAAGAAAAGAAAAAGAAAACATAAAACAAAAAAATTTAAAGTTTCTTTGGGCCAGAGCAATAAAGCAGTGGTAATGGGTGTTTTGCCTTGCACACGGCCTAGCCAGTTTCAGTCCCCTGCTTCCCATATGGTCCCCAGAGTCTGCCAGAAGTAATTTCTTAGCACAGAACCAAGATTAACACCTGAGCACTGCTGCGTGTGTCCCCCTAAAACAAAACAAAACAAAGTCTTAAAAAAGTTTCTTTGGACCAGAGTGATAGAACTACAAGGTAGGGCATTTGATTAGATTAGAACAAAAACTTTTAAATCATATCTTGAAACCGAACTATGCACTATTCAGATCATTACAGATGCATTTTTAACAGATATAAAATGTCATCCTATCTCTCTATGTGTATGTGTGTGTGTGTGAATGTATGTGTATGTGTAAATAAAACATACCTTAGGAGAAATTATTTTACTACATTAATTTGAGATCTATTTTTCAGTGCTTTTTTTGCAGTAGCTAGTGTCTTTTGCAGCTCATCCAATAATGTGTACTTTCTGTCTATCATGCAATGCTAATATTGTCCTTACTAAATTGCTCATGGGCATAAGCTTTTGTTCCTTTGCAGGAAGAAAACAAAACAACTTTCCAATCTATTAGGCTCAGCAAGCTTACTCTCCTATTAAATACTTGATCACCAGCACTTTTACCTCTTTGTATTAAGGAGCAATTCATGTGTCTTATCTGCTTCTTGTCTTCTTCCCCACCTTTCCCTTCCCATGTCAGTTTTCCAAATGCCAACTTGAATTTACAGTAGTTTTCCCAAGAGTAAAAAATAGCCAAGTTTTGGCTGTGGAGAAAGTTAAAGTAGAATGTTGTATCTAACTGGTAGCATAAATGTTGGCTTTTATTTAGTCATAATTTTTCTTTTGGTCAACATTATGTTACCAGTAGGATTTAATTAATATATCTTTATAGACGACGGCAAACCATTCTTGTTTTCGATAGTTATTTTCATATGGTGTACTGGTGCACCATTCCCCTTGTTTTCATTCATTTAATTGAACATCAACAGATGTCCCTTCTGTTGCCGATTGGCATATGGACCAGTAGAATATTTCAGAAGACACACAGTCTACATGTGAACCCACACATTTTACTTGCTTCCCTTCCTTTTGTTGTCATAGTTGCCAGCCATCACACACACACACACACACACACACACACACACACACACATACCACACACAGTCTTAATGTTCAATCATTTGTCTATGCTGTTTGCTTGGACTTAGAATCTGGTTGGAGTGCCCTCCCTGACACTGGGGCTTGCTACTGGCACTCAGATCCTGGATGTGACACCTGCCTAGGGCCCTGCGATACTTACCCTCGTCTTGGTGAGGGTTGCACCCCACACCCCACCTACGATACTTACACATCTGTAGTTGCAGGGTCTCCTGGGGATACCATGTTCTTGAGTACTGAGCCTTGTTCAGAGCAGCTGTGGTGCTCCAGAACTGTACTCTGACTTGGGGAGAGTCCCAGTTTCAGTACTCAGAGACTCTTCTTGGAGTCCGGGAATGAACTCACAGCTTTCATGTTTACAAAAACAGCGCCGTTTATGAGCTGTTCCTCAGAGGCCCACATATAAATTGATATATTTTCTTTTAAAATACTAACCAACCTGATGGCTGGAACAATAGCTCAGTGAGGGGTTGCTTGCCTTGCATGTGACCAACCAGATTCAAACTCCAGCATCCCATAGGGTCTCCTGAGCCCCACCATGAATAATTCCTGGGTGCAGAGCTAGTACACCCACCCATATGAAAATTCCTGATATTTGTGGCCAGAAAACAGACAAACAAACAAAAACAGTACCCAGTCATATTTTTAAATCTCAAGTGATGATATTTATACATATATAGCTACTAATCACAACTTCCTGTTTAATTAAAAAGGTAGTTGATTGGTAATTTTTTCTAATTTTGTTTTATGACTTTAAAATATTTTAAGAGAAGGTTAATTTTTTTTAATATTCAGGCTATTTTCCCTTATTTGTTTTTATAACACCATGATTTACCAAGTTCTTCATAATACAGTCATTTCAGGCATTAAATGTTCCAACATCAATCCTACCACTAGTATGACCTTCACATCACCAGTGTCCCCAGTTTCCCAGTAGTATGTGTGGGAACAAATAAAATTTACTTCAAACAAATTCATTATTGTTGGTTACCATACAGAGGCAATTTGAATTAACTAAACTTACATCAACAAGGGTCAGTTCAAATGATTGTTCCAGCTCTCTATGGTATTACTAAAGTCAGTGTCTGAGGATTGATTGGGTTGTGGTTGGTGCTAGTTGAGATTCTTTTTGGTTTTTGCGGCCACACCCGGTGATGCTCAGGGGTTACTCCTGGCTATGCGCTCAGAAGTCACTCCTGGCTTGGGGGACCATATGGAAAACCAGGGAATCGAACCAAGGTTCGTCCTAGGTTAGGGCAGGCAAGGCAGGCACCTTACCTCCAGTGCCACCGCCAGGCCCTAGTTGAGATTCTTGTGTTACCGCTCAGGTTTCCTGACCCTGGAAGATTCCTATACAATCTTCTCATCAAATTTCCCAGGATACTACGAGACTGACACCTCTATAAAATATCAAAATTTTCTTTTGGAGCACGGTGTAGGAGCCATTTTTCCTTGCCAGACTCTTTTCTGATTTTTCATGGCAATGTTGGTACATAACATCGCTTGTTGCTTAATGAACACAAATTGCCATGACAGCGCCAGTGTGTTATGATCAGAAAAGAGGGAAAAATGGTTTTATTAACTTGTATGCACTGTATGTAATTGTTTTATTAAATCTTGTTGTTGGGCAATAATAAACAGCTCTGTGTGGTGCCAGTATCACAAATCTTAATGGAATATCCTGCTTAGATTTTCCAGGGGCCAGTGTGAGGAGTCTTTAATTATAGAAAGTGAGTTTAATTTATCACAGTCCTTAAAAAGTAATGGCTTGCAAATTAATTCCTCAGTGTAAGGGTGGCCTGTATTTATATGTGTAATTTGGAAAAATTATGTACATGGTACTTAAAATAGGATTTTGATGTTTCTTTTTTTTTCTCCCAATTTTTATTATAATACTGATTTACCAAGTTGTTCATAATGCAGTCATTTCAGGCATTAAATGTTCTAATACCAATCCCACCACCAGTGTGACCTTCCCTTACCCACTGCCCTGAGTCCTCCCACCTGCCTTAGTCTGCTCCCATACAAACACAGATTGTTATTTCAGACTGTTTATTATAACAGAAAGGGCAAATGGAATTGTCTAAACTTAGATCAACCCAGGTCAATTTAATATGATTGTTATATCTCTTCATGGTGTTACTACAGTCAGCATATAAGGATTTACTGGGCTTAGTTGAGCCTTCTGTGTTACTTTTTAGGCTTACTGAGCTTGATATTTTAACTATGTGATTTTTCATCAGGTTCCCTAGGAGGGGCCGGAGCAATAGCACAGTGGTAGGGTGTTTGCCTTGCACACAGCCAATCCCTGACAGACTCTGGTTTGATTCCATATGGTCCCCTGAGCCTGCCAGGAGTAGCCTCTGAATACTGCTGGGTGTGACCACCCCCCCACCCCACCCCCAAAAAATTCCTTGGGAGACTATTGGGCTGACATTATTCTAGATGTTGAGGTTTCATGAGTCCAAAATTTATAGACCTGAAACAAATTTGGTGGCTTGGAAGTTTGATGAGGTTAAGTCACAGAGCTGGGCTGTTTCTGTCAAAGGGTGAATGGGTGACATTGGACTTCTATAGTTCATATAGAAAGAGGAATCTGCCCCTGTCCCCTTTCTGAGTGGGCCACAGAGGGATCAGCCCAAACTGGGTCACCTGGAAAGTAATACTAAATAACTACCATCTAGCCTATTCAAATGAATTTTCATTTAACATGGCAAATATTAACATTTTAGTAGAAAGGAAATCTAAATTTCTCAAAAGTACCAGTGATATTTAGAAAAAATTCATTTTTCTGTTCATCTCTTGGGAAGCGCAGAAGTCTCAAAAAGTTCTCAAAACCACTGCTTAGCACCAGAGAAATAGTACAGGAGTTAATTTGAACATGGCTGACTTTGGTTCTATCTTCAGTTCTACTTATGGTCCCCCAAACACAGCTAGAAATAAACACTGATCATGGCGAGGTAAAACCCCAAAACAGACTAAAAGAATTCAGATATTATGTTAAACAAAATTTTTTTAAACTGTTTGATTTTCTAAGAGAAATAGTTGACATAGATAAATGGTTATAATATAAGTAAAACTTGCTTTTTCTTGATGTCTTAGGTCCCTTGTGGCTAATCTTGCGGCTGCTAATTGTTATAAAAAGGAAAAACATCTCGATGTGGAGAAAAACTGGATGCTGGTAGAAAAAGCAAGAGTTTATTATATTGCGGTAAGGGTTTCCCTAATTCAAATGCCTTTTACTGTATTTACACTATAGTCATTATGACTGATGTCATTTTTTGCTATTTTTTGGGGCCATACATGCCTGGTCTATTCGGGGACTTCTTCCAACCCACTTCTCACTTATTCCTCTCAGCAGTGCTTGGGATTGTGCAGTGCTGGGAACCCTACCTAGGCCTTCTGAATTTGAAGCAAGAGCCCCACCCTGTAATAGATCTCTGGGTTTCAGTTTTTAAAAAATTCTATTTGACTTCTCCTGCTCACTATTTGTCTATTCCAAACCACTTGTTGATTTTGCTCTTATAAATACAGAACTTTGTGTTTATACAAATATATAAACTATGCAAATTTAGAACCTTCCCAAGAGCCAGAGAGACAGTACAGCTGTTTATATAGCTCACCCCACATGCAGCTAACCAGGGTTCCATCCCTGGCATCCTATATGGTTCCCCAAACCTCACCAGGATGATGCCTGAGCACAGAGATAGGAGTCAGCCCTGAACACCACCAGGTGTGGCCTAAAAGGAACAACTTTTATAGTGACATAATTGCACATCTGCCACCTCTTGCAGATATGTTGTACATAAGTATTTTACCTATTAAATTCTATGTTATCCTAATTTCTGAAAATCTTAGTATTTGTTTTTGTATCACATCTGGCTGTGCTCAGTGTCACTCTTGGCAGCGCTAGGTAGGAAGCCATATGCTTTGTCAGAGATTGGACCAGGATTGGCCTTGTGCAAAAGCATATGCCTTAATCCCTTTTCTATATCTCTCTGGACCTTGTTTTGTATGGTTTTGGTTTTTGGGCCACACCTAGTGGCACTCCTGGCTTTCTGTTCAGAAATCGCTCTTTTTTTGGGGGGGGGGGGGTTGGGCCACACCCGGTGACGCTCAGGGGTTACTCCTGGCTATGCGCTCAGAAGTCGCTCCTGGCAGGCACGGGGACCATATGGGGAACCGGGGGATCGAACCGCGGTCCGTCCTAGGTTAGCGCAGGCACCTTACATCCAGCACCACCGCCCGGCCCCCCAGAAATCGCTCTTAACAGGCTCAGGGGACCATATTGAAACCAGGGACTGAACCTGTGTCCATCCTAGGTCAGCCACATGCAAGACAAATGCCCTACCTCTGTGCTATCGCTCTGGCCCTGTCTTTTTATTTTTTAATTATGATTTTTGTAATATGGTAACAATAGTATGAATTTTTATGGTATTGATGTCCAAAATTACTCTAACCCACCACTAGCAATATTGTCCATGGCCTCCTCTCACTCCATCTTCTCTGGTTCTGAAGACCTTTAAAAGTAGTTCCAGGGGCCTGGGAGATAGCATGGAGGTAAGGCATTTGCCTTTCATGCAAAAGATCATCGGTTCGAATCCCGGTGCCCCATATGGTCCCCCATGCAATTTCTGGGCATGAAGCCAGGAGTGGCCCCTGAGCACTGCCGGGTGTGACCCAAAAACAAAACAAACAAACAAAAAAAAGTAGTTCCAGGGGCCGGAGAGAGGGCATGGAGGTAGGGCGCTTGCCTTTCATGAAGAAGGTCATCGGTTCAAATCCCAGCATCCATATGGTCCCCCGTGCTTGCCAGGAGCAATTTCTGAGCATGGAGCCAGAAATGACCCCTGAGCACTGCTGAGTGTAGCCCAAAAACCAAGAAAAAATTAAAAAATAAATAAATAAATAAAAGTAGTTCCTTGGCTGGAGAGATAGCACAGTGGTAGGGCGTTTGCCTTGCTTGCAGAAGGATGGTGGTTCGAATCCCTGCGTCTCATATGGTCCCCCAGGTCTGCCAGGAGCTATTTCTGAGCGTAGAGCCAGGAGTAATCCCTGAGCGCTGCCAGGTGTGACCCAAAAACCAAAGCAAAAAAGTAGTTCCAAGCTTGCATCTTATATTATTAGGCTACTTGTGAATGATGTATGTATGCATTGTATGGGAAAATACTGGTAGCATAAATATGCACTGCAAACACTTTGAGCTTATTTGCCTTAAAAAAAAAACCTTAATTGCTATTTATTCCGTAGTAATTACCATGACACCTTTTAATTTAATATTTCAGAAACATTGATCGTGACAAATCTCTTAAATCTGGGAATAAGGGCAGCATGTAATTGAATTATTAAGTCTTCTGACATAAAAAATAATTGGTTAAGAATTTATTTCTGAAATAAGACTGTACCAGAATCCCTCCTGAATTAATCACCCTCCAAGTACCTTGTTTCTGATGTTGTACTAGTTAAATGTGTCTGAGCACAAATAAAGCAGATTCCCTTGCAAAATTAATAACCCCCTCGTATGTCTCAAATATCGATGATTCCGTAAAGTGGCTGCTGTGCCATGCACTGCCTGAGCAGTGACCCAGTGAGGACGTGAAACATATGGATTATTCATTAGGAAACATTGAACATTAACAGTTTCGCCTACCATTCCTGTTTGCTTCCTCATGTTGACGTGGATTACAGTTGGTTTTCCAAGCTATTTGTTGTTGATGTCTCTATCATAAGACCCAACTCTGCCTTTTTGGGGGGTATATATGTTGAGGGGCTGTTCCATGTGATTGGGACGGGAGGGAATCAGTGCTGCCCCTGTTGAATTCTCACGTCCTTGTTTGCCTTGACATGAGTCCAGGCAAGAAAGTCATGTGACCTGTGACCTCTTCTGCTAGTACATGAGGAAACCATTTTAAATACTGGGACTGGGAATGGAGGGGAAGAATGTCCTTGGGTCAAATGGCTTAGTGTCAGGCCTGGAGAGATAGCACAGCGGTGTTTGCCTTTCAAGCAGCTGGTCCAGGACCAAAGGTGGTTGGTTCGAATTCTGGTAATCCATATGGTCCCCGGTGCCTGCCAGGAGCTATTTCTGAGCAGACAGCCAGGAGTATCCCCTGAGCACCGCCAGGTGTGGCACAAAAAAAATAAATAAATAAATAAATAAAAAATAAAAAAATAAAATGGCTCATTGTCCTGGGCTTGGTCTGTGACTCCACATGGAATCCTGAGCACCAAAAGAGCAACCTCTGAGCTCTGCTGGGTGTGGCAGAGGAAAAAAAGAAAGCAGGGGATTGGAGTGATAGTACAGCAGTTAAGGCACTTGCCTTGCATGAGGCTGACCCAGGTTTGATCCCTGGCTTCCCAATTGGTCCCTGATTATCATCAGATGTGATCCCCCTAAAAATATTTTTGAAGAAAAATAAAGAAACCAAAGGGGCCAGAGATATAGCATGGTGTAAGGCATTTGCCTTGCACGAAGAAGGATGGTGGTTTGAATCCCAGCATCCCATATGGTCCCCCGAGCCTGCCAGGAGCAATTTCTGATCGTAGTGTCATGAGTAATCCCTGAGCACTGCCAGGTGTGACCAAAAAAGATAAAGAAACCAAAAACCTACCATAAATAAAAAATACAGCCTAATTATTTTCTGTTAATAAGATTTTACTGACTTACCATTTGTTTACATATGAACCCCATAGTCTCATGGTGCTGGCTTGTAAGACTAGAGAACAGTTTGTGACATTGAAGCTAAAGACATCTTTAAGAATGAAACATCACTGAAAAAGCAAGTAGTAGCAAAGATAAGCTAATGGAACTTCATTAAACTACATTAAGAAGCCTCTACACCTCATAGGGAGTAGTGATTAGGAGACACTTCATCCAACTGGTAAAGGGTTAATATCTAAGATATACAAGGCACTGGTCACGTGTAAGAAGAACCATTCAAAACGCATCCAAAAATGGGAAGAAGAATTGAACAGACATTTCCTCACGAAGTACAGGTGGCCAAAAAGCAAATGAAAAAGTGCTCCACATCACTAATCGTCAGGGCAATGCAAATAAAATACTGTTTTTTGTTTGTTTTTGTTTTGTTTTTGGGCCACACCCACCCGGCGGTACTCAGGGGTTACTCCTGGCTATCTGCTCAGAAATAGCTCCTGGCAGGCACGGGGGACCATATGGACACCAGGATTCGAACCAACCACCTTTGGTCCTGGATCGGCTGCTTGCAAGGCAAACACCGCTGTGCTATCTCTCCAGGCCCATAAAATACTGTTTTTTTGTTTTGTTTTGTTTTGTTTTGTTTTTGGGTCACACCCGGCGGTGCTCAGGAGTTACTCCTGGTTCCATGCTCAGAAATTGCTCCTGGCAGGCACAGGGGACCATATGGGGCACCGGGATTCAAACCGTTGACCTTTTGCATGAAAGGCGAACGCCTTACCTCCATGCTATTTCCCGGGCCCCTAAAATACTGTTTTTAAGGTGCTTTAATTGCTATCAAAAATAATACTAAGATGATCAGTATTTCTGGGAATAGTATAGAAAGCTTTATATTTTTTTCTCCACTAAACAGAATAATTTTTTTGTTTGTTTGTTTTTTGTTTCTTTGGGGTCACACCTGGCAATGCTCAGGAGTTACTCCTGGCTCTATACTCACAAATTGCTCCTGGCAGACTCGGGATCATATGAGATGCTGAGATTAAAACCATTGTCCTTCTGCATGCATGGCAAAAGCCCTGCCTCCACGCTATCTCTCGGCCCAGAATAATCTTTATTTGGGGGGGGGCACACCCGTTTGATGCTCAGGGGTTATTCCTGACTATGAGCTCAGAAATCGCTCCTGGCTTGGGGGACCATCTGGGGCGCCGGGGGATCGAACCACCATCCGTCCTACGCTAGTGCTTGCAAAGAAAGACACCTTACCTCTAGCACCACCTTCCCGGCCCCAGAATAATCTTTTTTTAATAGAATTTTAGATTATATTCGTTAGGGGCTGGAGTGATAGTGCAGCAGTATGGCATTTGCCTTGAACATGGCTGACCAAGGACTGTCCTCTGTTCTATCCCTAGCTTTCCATATGGTCCCTCGAGCCAGAAATGATTTCTGAGCACACAGCCAGGAGTAACCCGAGCGTCACCGGGTATGGCCCAAAAACAAAAACAAAAAAAAGATAGATTGGTTAAAGAACTTCCTAGTTCTAGATAAAGATGAAAGTTTTCTTTTTTTTTTTTTTTTTTTTGGTTTTTGGGTCACACCCGGCAGTGCTCAGGGGTTACTCCTGGCTCCATGCTCAGAAATTGCTCCTGGCAGGCACGGGGGACCATATGGGGCACCGGGATTCGAACCAATGACCTTTTGCATGAAAGGCAAATGCCTTACCTCCATGCTATCTCCCGGGCCCCAGATGAAAGTTTTCTGTTTTGAACTCACAGCATTATAATGAAAACTTAGAATTTTTTGGAGATTGGAAACTACGCTATATACTAATTATAATGGTATGAAAATAAACACGTATGTTGTTTAGCATTTAAGACAGTAGACCTTATATGGAGTCCCAGATGAATTAACAAGCCATCTACTGAAATGTTTCCACTTCCATTTACTTTGTTTATATGTTTTGGACCAGTCAGCAATTTCTTCTTAACAAAATGAACTGTTCACTAAGTTTCTATAATAAACATGTTTAAGAGAGCTATACTGTATACCTAAGATGAGAGTCTACATTCTTACATGCTAGTTTTCATTTTTAAATTGTATGCAAACAGTACTCAGATAGTTGGCAGTGTGTTTTCCAACCTATTTTTATCTTGTATATACAGTGCCTCTATAGTCTAATAAGATTTAATTACTATAGTCTATTTTCTTTATCCTGAATAAATAAAATGGGTTGTTTTTTTTTTCAAAAGAGGGTTTATTGAGATATATATGCGCCATAAAGTTGACCTTTGTAGAGTGTCCCATTCAAGAATTGTTAACATAATTACAGAAGAGTGCTTTAACCCATCATCATAATCTAATTTTAGAACAATTTAACATCACTGCAGAAAAACTTTGTGCCTATTAGTAGTGATTTTCTGGCCTTTGGGTTCAATCATATTTCCACATTCTCTCTTAACTCTTTGGTGGTATCAAAGTATTATGACATAAGCTGTAAATTGTTCCCAATTAGATAACTAATGAATGTGCCTCTTTGGATTATTTTTATTAAATAAATGGAAATTATAGTAAATCTATTTTGATTTGCTTTTGTTAACCGGTTCTGTTTTATACAATATTCGAAAGATGGTCTTTATAGCCTTTATTTAATCTGGAGTTAATGTTGCTGTGTTTTAGGATCATGTCTTTGATAGATCCATTTATGTTCTAATTTGGTTAGGTTGAATGTAGGAGATGAAGCTTTTAGAAATTTACATTTTCCTACGTGGGATTAAAAAAATGAGAAAAGGTTGAAGATAATCTGTTCCTATATAAATCTATATTTCTTGTGCCCCGATTTCAGGCTAATTCAGCAGTAAGGTAGGACTCATTTGATTCCAACCTCCTGTGTCTAAAATGTTTTATCTCTACTCTTTGAAAATACCTTCTGAAAGCTAGAAAGAACTCTCCAGACTTTTAATACTATTTCTGTGTCCCAAGACTAGAAATATTTTTCACTGCCATTGTCTAAACGTGATTAGGAATACTAACAAATCCTAAATAGTGGAGAATGTTCTGGAAGATAGATTGCTACTTTACCAAATTTCATTCCTCTCTATATGGATATCTGGCATAGGTTTCTCTTAAAAGTGTAGGAAACCCTTGAATACTTTCTCTCTATAGCATTCTTTCCCTATTATATCTTCACTTTAGACATGTCAATTTTTTCTAGCTTCACACTCCTGTTAAGTTTCATTTTCTTATCTACTAATTTTGTACATTAATTTTTCAAAATATATCTTTATTATAAAGAATTTAAGTCTATTTAGTATGGTTAATTACAAATTTTGAACGACATGACAGAAAGTCACAGTCAAATATAATGTAGCATGCATAATAATCCACCAAAGCATTGTATTTCTGCTTTGCCAGAAAGATACACATAATAAAGTAAAAGTTATCTATATTTTATTATTTATCCCTCAAACTAAATATTGGATTCTTCTTTATGGTTAGCATTTATTGAACCTAACACATATAATAAACCAGTTGGGATTTTGAAATAAAAAAGAACGTTTGTGTGTACATATTACATATGTAGTTTTGGGGCCATACCTTGTGGTGCTCAGGGGTCACTCTTGACCACATTCTTATGGGATGCCAGGGATCAAACCTGGCTCAACTACATGCAAAGCAAATATCATGAACGCTGTGCTATCACCCTGAAATACTATATTTGACTAAAAAGTGTCAAATAGCATTTTTCAGGTTATTTGAAGTACTTTACTAGACTGGTTGATAATTTCTGAGTTTTGAACATGCCCCTAATATTTATTTGCTTGTATAATTTCCAAGTAATTTTTGGATCTTCATGAAAAATCATTTAAGGGGCCAGGCAGTGGCACTGAAGGTAAGGTACCTGCGCTAACCTAGGACAGACCGCGGTTCGATCCCCCGGTGCCCCATATGGTCCCCCGTGCCTGCCAGTAGCGACTTCTGAGCGAATAGCCAGGAGTAACCCCTGAATGTCACCGGGTGTGGCCCAAAAACCAAAAAAAAAAAAAAAAATCATTTAAAAGAACCTAAAAAGGGCCCGGGAGATAGCATGGAGGTAAGGCGTTTGCCTTTCATGCAAAAAGGTCATCGGTTCAAATCCCGGTGCCCCATATGGTCCCCCGTGCCTGCCAGGAGCAATTTCTGAACATGGAGCCAGGAGTAACCAAAAAAAAAAAAAAGAACCTAAAAAGAAATTAGGTGTTCCGCTAATTCATGGAGTTTAAGTCAAGAACTATAGTAAATTGTGAGCTAAATTAATTTATATTCCAATTATGGTTTCTTTTTTTAGAAAATGTCCGTTAAGGTTTTTTTGTTTTGGTTTGGTTTTGGTTTTCAGGCCACTCCCAGTGACACTCAGGGGTTACTCCTGGCTCTGTGCTCAGAAATCGCTCCTGCCTTGGGGGACCATATGGGACACTGGGGGATCGAACCACAGACCGTCCTAGGCTAGCACAGGCTATGCAGACGCCTTGCCCCTGTGCCACCACTCCGGCCTCTTATTTTGTTTATAAATACTGGCCAGAGCAATATTAAAGTAGGTTAGTCGCTTGCCTTAAATACACCAACCTGGATGCCATCTTTAGCACCAGATATGGTCAGTCATCTGAGCACCACCAGTGTGGTCAAGTCAACAAGTAAAAATTAACTTAAAGTCACACCTGATGGTATTTGGGGCCTGTGCTGGGTTGGAGCAGGCTGTGTACCCAGCAGATTCATAATTGCCCTGTGGTATCTCTTAGACAGGGATATTTCTCCAGCTCCGTCTGTGCTGGATTTTCAGTACTTTTCTTGTACATAAAAGGTTCACAGGACTAATACTTGTCTATGGGAGCCCCAGTTCTCATCCCAAACACTGTGCACCCAAAACATGGTCCAAAAATCAAATCTGATTTTGAAAAAAATTATATGGGTTTTATTTTGGCATCAACTAAACATTGTTTATTATAAAAGTACACTGAAATGAGCTAGACTCTGTGAATTAAATTCCAGTATTCTGTGATCTATGCTGTGGTTAAAATATGTATCAAGAAGTAAGTTTTTGGTCTAACAGTAGGATGAAACTGGGCACACAACAAAAATTTGAATGGGCTAGAGCAGTAGCACAACTGGTAGGGTGTTTGCCTTGCACACAGCCGACCTGGGTTTGATCCCCCTCCTGTTGAATTTCATTTTCCATTCAGCAGTGCAGCATCCTATATGGTCCCCGAGCTTGCAAGTAGTAACGCCTAAGCACCCGCAAATATTATCAAAAAACAAAAATCATTAAAAATAGGTAATCAGACTCAGTTGTGAAATGGTTTTTTTTAGTGTTAGTAACATAAGCAAAACTTGTTCAAATTTTTCAACTACCTTGAATTTATTTATTCTCCTTAAGTGTATGTATATATACATATGTATATGTTATTCTACTTGAATATAACCAGAGGTTACTTAATGCTAGTATTCCTTTATAAAGAATCCCCAGTATCAATTTGATTTTCATCTTCTAGTGTTCTCATCATGGTGTTTGCACATAACTGGTAGTTTTTTTGACATTCTTCCGATGATGAACTAAGTTGCACTTGTACTTTGTATGGGGAAAAAAAAAATTTTTAATAGTATGTAGACATCGGCAAGAATCGGGCCAGAGCAATAACACAATAAGTAGGCCATTTGTCTTGTAAGTGCTCACCCAGGTTCGATCCCCAGCATTGTATATGGTGCCCTGAGCCCATTAGGCGTGATTCCTGAATGCAGAGCCAGGAAGTAACCCCTAGGTTCCGTCGACTGTGACCCAAAAACCAAAAACAGAGAGAGAATCAGAATGGCCACTGAATTATTTGTTTCACAGCTGCTTCTGTAACACTTAGTGTGCTCATGGGTAGTATTAGATTATCCTAGACCGACGACAGCCGATCTATCCTCAAGCATGCCAGTTTCCTGAGAGCTGAGGCCTGGCCCCAGCCCTCTCTCTGATGTGCCACATTAATTTCCATTAACTACCATTCCTGGGAAGCAGTAGTATTGCTCAGGTTCTGCGGCATCTCAATCCCAACCCAAAAATGGCAAAATATCTCTAGGTTCTCTATCATAAGACCTCCTGTCCTTCCATCCTATTGAAATCACTAAATATAGAAATAACCAAAAGCCTCATAGGAATGCATGGAACTTACTTCTGGGGATAATACAGTCTGCCCTGCACTTGGAATTAGTTTCATCCTATGTGAATTT